>JABUQX010058679.1:0-33849 GCA_015478945.1 Trachelipus rathkii
AGATACCAGCGAGAAACTAGCCAGACTAAACACGACTTAAAACAAGAGAAAAAAAAAGACATAAACATACCATAATATCATATATAAAAAATAAAAAATGTAATGATAGTGGATATAATTCCTCTATCTCAGAATTTTCGGGCTGATTTCCATAGTTACTGATAATGCAAGTCAGTATTTCTGCTTCTCTCACTCTGCGTCACGTCATCCTCCTGTTCTCATAAGTTACATATCACTAGGTTCGAGTCATCTACAATAACAATTCACTCATCTCCTCATCATCTACTATATTACATATTATACATACTATCACTCTATCTACTTAATATTAAATGTGTCTTCCCCTACGGACAGAATGACTTCAGTTATACTCTCTATTACAGTTCATGGTTAAATTCACCTTCTTATCACTATGGACGCTGAGCCACAGCGGAAGTTGATCCGCAAACTGATCAGTTTTAAGTATTATGAAATCCTCCACTTATCACAGCTACCGATGATCAGCACCTAATATTCATTCCGTCATGTAGTAATATGTACGAGGATATAGGGGTAGGAATAGTTAATATATAAAAAATTAACTTATATAATTTATACTCCTATACTTTATCATTTATTTTATTATATAACTATCTAGTAATGTCATGTATACTAATCACTTTTAATGGTTACCTAAAAATGAACGCCAGTGATCTGAGCACAAAAAAGCACGAAAAATCGTTTATATATTAGTTCTAAAATATAATTACACTTATATATTGGCTATCTTATCTAATTAAAAAGAAGGGTTGGACATTTAATAACTAATTTGTTTGGTCTAATCTACACAGGCAGGTGACGATACTATTATTTTGTTTATGTAATCTAAAGAAAAAAAATCAAAAATTATAATTATTAGAGAGATATGTTTTTTGATTTATAGTATTATATTTAGGCATCTCTACTTATGCATGCTATTATTGCTACTAGAGATCTGCGTGTGCTCTAGCACATGATTCAAGCTTTCTACTGCGAACATTACTATCAAGCGTCCTCTGAACGGAATTATTTAAGGCTTCTGTAGTAGCGTAGTGGATGTTTTTCGTTTATTAGATCCGTCAGACAGTCCGATTTCTGTGATGAGTATAGCTGATAAATATTAATATATTTATTATATAAATAATATTAAATTAGGAACCATAAAAATTAATATTAATATCAGTAAGATTAAATTTAATATTACCATATTCATTGATTCATAGTATCATATGTGTATATATAGTTATTTATTTTATTTAGGAGATACTACGATAGGTAATGGACCCGTTAGAGTCTACTAACTTTAGATAATCTCACTTATCAACAAAAACACTGAGTGATCACAGGTACCCCTTATGATATACTATCCTCATATAACAGAGAAAAACGACTATGAGGGGGGCTCGCGGACCTACTACTTTCGAAATCCGACATTTAGCAAAAAATAGTATAACATACTATTGAAATGTATCATTATATTATACTCACACGGACCCCTTATGATATTGCAGAAGTTAATAAAGGTATAGAAAACAGTTATAATTTTAAACAATACGCAAAAAAAAGGATATTTATTGGAGAATGAGAAAATAGTGGTGAGTATATGAGTTACATGAACGCAAGTTTAGTCTTTAGTATATATAAATGATGCGGTATAACAAAACCCAATAATTATATACCATGTATAATATATATAGATATATAAATACATTTGTACTAAATAAAATAATATAAGTGTCATGACTCTTTAAGATAAGAAATTCTATGAGGATTTCTTTAAGTATATAATCTTACAGTTCACATCACATCCACAGTACTAAAGTGTACAACAATCCAATTCGCCTTACTTTATATTATGATTAAGAAAGTGTAGAAGTAATAATTAAATTTTATATAATATTATATAATTCTGACACATGGTATAGTATATAGAGAACTTACGTTAAAAATTACTAAACTAAATAAAGCTAAGCCAACAATTAAAGAATCCTAGATCACATAGTACTCTGACAACTATAGTACAAAGCAAAATCAGAGATGACATATACGATTAAAAGAGAGAGAAACTATCAATCCAACTGATAAATTGGTACCTACATTTACTAGAATGTCATCCTTAGTTCAATATGCGCATTGAGTAATCTAACCTTAAAATAAGAATATAATATATAGATCCTCAAAGTGATACTCAATCATGCTATTGTAGACCTAACTATTTTGGAGGTACTTCATAATTTTGAGATATCTGAGAGTGTTGTCATTCTTCCAGTGAAAGGTACATTGGGGATCAATCATAATAATCTATCATTTAATATGAAGAATATTAGTAGTAATGATACGATGATATAGTCATGCATTAATCAATACTCTCTATGAGTGTACACTGCACGATGCAACTCCATGAATATAAGTTATTATAAGAATATCTGAAAATAAATACTACTAATAAAGTTTATTTAACTCATGTCACCATCGGTCCTAGTTTAACATAAACTCTAAACACATGGTCTCTCAACACAAAACAATTAAAAACTAAAATTACAAAAAGCCGCATATGGCTAAGAATGTCACTACTGCGTAAAGCCGCACTATAAATATAGGTAGCTAATAAGATAAGGGTATATATATAATAATACAATTTTATAAAGCACGCCAGTACTACGGTGTACAGTATCATATAAGCTGCCCAACAATTACAGACATCTCCATATCACATAATTAACCATTTGATTTATTTAGCTATATATTAATAATATATGATATCATGATGTTTTATATTCTACGCTAAATGAACCTCTCTATCTAGCATCGTGAGATGGCTATCGTCACTTGTCTAGCTCGACTGTCGACCTAAAAATCTAATAATAAGTGTAACTATATCCTCTAAAACCACTGAGTCAACATCATTGAAGTCATAGCTAGAAAAGTAGAATAATTAATAATTAAGATGCGCCTGCATTGGCCATCTAGTATACTCTAGTCCAATCCGCTCTAGAATGTGACGAAAGGCGGTTCTCTATGGGCCCAGATCCTTTTATTCTGCTTTCTCCTTTTTCTAAAACGTAAGTTTTGTTTCACTAATGTTTTATTTTTCATATTCTTATTAAACTTTATTTTCTCGCATTTATATTATTGCTTTGCTACCGATGTTTTATTCATTTATGTTCCGGAAATTATCATCATCGTTTCAAAATTATCACCACAATGAATAAATATAGATATATACTTAAGAAGCAGCATAGACCTATCTAGATGATCTGAAAAATCAATAAGATAATTAATTAATTAATATATTATAATTAAAGTGTTTGCAGAAATAGCGGAAATCAGAGATATAGTATCTAATACTAGTCAAATATATCTACATATATAAATATATTAATGGGAATATTAATTATACTTTAATGAAGTTAATTGATTAATCATTTAGACACTAGTGAGTCTCCAGTACATATTACTACTAATATATATAAATATATATATAAATTGAGTATAATGATAATAATATATCCGCTTGGCCTCAATAAGTTGTACCCCCTACAGTCCTATATATAATATATATATATATATATATACCATTAAATAATAAGAATTAAAAATAATTTATTATATAATATTTATTATATGTAATTATATAATTATATATGGTTTATATAATATTAAGAAACCATCATTGAGGCCTAACTATATAACTGAGTACCAGTCATATCACATCAATATATTAATAAATAAGAAATATATAATATATCTAGTAAGTTAGTAATCCGCATGGTCCTTCGTTCACTACCTGAGTACGTTCTCCTGAGTACGGTATATCACGCCATAACAATTTATATGATTCAATTGATATAATCATTAAATGACTATATTCTTTTTCAACTAATTATATGTCATTACTGTGCGCATAGAGACTTGGGATCATAGTCTAACCACGTGATGCCGCTCCGCATGCACAGCGCTCCTGACCCTTATCATTCCGCTTGTCTCAGATCACTTAGTATGCGAGATGATCTGGGACATTCGGTGACTAACCGGAGGTCACGTAACAAATCAGGTTTACTACTTTTCTAGATATAGTCATATTCTTAACTGAGTAATTCAGTTGCTGTCGCTGTCTCGTAGGTAACTGGTGACAGTGGTGACTATTCGGTAAGACTTTAATCACTCTTCTATGGTGTGTACTTCTTAAGTTATAAATACTTTGGCGACTCAGCTACCACTTATACCTTATTATTCCGTAGCGGAAAATTATTTTTAATCTTAATCTTCTAATGAGTTGACTGGGACTCTAGAGGGCCCAATACGGCTACTCAAGCTGTACCTGAATACGCTCGGTTACTCTGTCGAATGCACTCGACTGGAGACACGAATCTAGCTAGAAGAGGTGCACGCATCGAGAAGTGTTGCAGTCGTTAAGGATATTGACTATACGATATTATAAATGCAACGAGACTATGCGGACACTCTGCTTAGAGGTGAGGAATGGACAAGAGTGAGATGGCACAAAGTGTGAGTGATTATCTTAAGACTATTTTATAATTATCAACATCTATATTATAGAAATCTGACTAGAATGTGGCTCAACAGATGCAATTTCAAAAGGTCAGACAGATTTAAACGTCATTCGCTTCAGTAATTATACTCTCTAAATTCATTATATCATGTATATATGTATGCAATATATCGACAAATCGGACATATCTAGTATGGAAAGGAGCCATTACTGGTAGAGCTCTATTTATTCGACGTTATGGATCCATTTAGTTGGGTTTTGACGCATGATCGCATTGACCTAGAGATACCAGGAACGTCTACGACAGGAAGCTCTTCTTTATTGCGATGTACATTTATGAGCCTCTGTATCAAGTGAGAAGGCACACTATCTAGAGTTGAGGCATCACCTAGAGACACGGTCAAAATTCTATATTATCATACGTTAATTTGGATTATTATCTCGACATATATCACTATGTCGGCCTTTGACTGGGAACAAGGTAACATGAGATAGGGCAGCATAACGCGAGCTTAATTATATTAACGTATTATATTTACTGTAATTTGATGAATTTAAAATTGAAGGCACTCATCATCCGCGACATGGCCGTACAGCCAAATTGGCAAAAATCGTATTTCTGATATATATTATTAGTTGGTTTAGTAAGAATTCTGGGACTTGAAGTTCAGATCGGTGTGGTTCGCGTATAATGATTAGGGGTGGCACCTAGTGCGGCCTTCCGTAGAGATATTATTCTGATTTATTTGAATTGTATTATGGGTGTTACTGAGCATTCTCTGAGAGTAGGCCATTATCGGGCGCTTCTTAATCTGATTTGAATAATGTCTTGTATATGATTTAGACTGGATCAAGTCATAAAAATGAGTTAGCGCTCATGTGAGTCACGGTCTGCTTATGTATTCATTCTTATTTCTATGGGTTGACTGGGACTACCATTTGTTGTATCATATACTGAGGGAGAGAGAGGTTACTATGATAGACTTCTGATATGAGATATTATATTGCTAGTTCTGCATCAATAACCTGCATAGAAAAGCTGGGTCCATGACACCTTATTCTCTCTAGTTAAGATATCTCGCAGTCAGGGGGATAGTTGATTACTTACCATTCATTATCGTGGCTTAAGCCAGTCATGAGTAGTCATTGAGGACTAAGTTCAATAGCTTTTGATTTGTATCTCTATTGTATCAGTCACGCATGGTCCATATAGTATGTAGTTTCTGGCTCTCTGAGTGGGCAACCGCACTATAAAAATTATAGATAGATTTATGAAAGCCTATTTTATTTATTTGGCAGAAAGTCTGTTTGTGGAGAGCAGCTTGTATGAGTTTTTTTTTTGCTGAGTCTGGAGAACCTGATCGTTGACGCTATTGTTATCATGGTTTGCTGTGTTGACTATGGTCCGCAGTTCACTGCTTGCATAATAAATTATCATAGAAAAGGAGTATGAGATGAATGTTAGAGATAGTCTCGCATATTATGGAATTTTCATAGTGTGAAGAGATTGTAGGTGTTTTTTACTCTGCATCTAGATTTTTCTGTAATTTCTCTCATGCATAGTCTCACACTAATATCTAATAATAATAGTTAAAATATTGTAGTTCATAAATTATAATATATGTATGGTTGAGATAATGTTTGAAAAGATACTGCTGTGAATGCGGTTGATATGCGTTTAACTGCCTGCTAGATTATTGTGCACTAATGTGTCGTATTAATTATTAATGTCTAACTTCTCATTGGGAGTTATTAAATATATGTAATAGCTAGTACTGTTAAAGTGGACAGAGTGACCGGGGCTATGGTTCTTTTATATTATTAGTAAAGCTAGTCCCGTCAATACTCAAATACGCAATAAATGAATAATGTATAGTGATGGCCAAAGTTGAGATTTTGCTATGTGTGAGCTCCTCTGACTTGAAGGAAGATGTCCCAGTCATCAGTATCAATTCTAATTGAAGGTAAATCCCGTCATGAAGAGTGAAATTGTAATGGATTAGGAATCATGACATTTTTGAATTTAAGTGCACAAGCATTTTATGTTCCTTGCAGTGTTCATATCTTAAATCCTGTTGGAGATGTTTTTCACTCATGATAGTATTATGTTTAGCTTATACTATGATATCAGAGAATAATCACAGTCTGAGTTTTTTGACGAGGCTGAGGAGATGTCTGTGATGAATCCGGTGTTGTAAGATTTTGATTACAGTGTCCTATATGGCTCACATATAATAAATTAAGTAAATAGTATTGAGCTGAAGTGGAATGCCGAGTTTAGCTATCGTGTTCTCGTGTTTGTCAGATTCGAGATCGTTTTCGCTATGTCCAAGTATATCCAGAGTAGAGAGTAATTACAAATTATTAGGGATGAGATTTTGATATGTAGGGAAGTCCGTGGGAGGCAATTGGGAGGCCTGGTGTCCGAATATAGTCTACGATTGTTGATGTCCCAGTCAAGCACTGTGCATTGTACGATAATCAATATATATATTGAGATAATTATAGTGAGACTCACTCTAATGAGGCTGTCTGACAGTTATTGGAGGCTTTTGTCAGACACATTAGTTAAGGCCACATGTGATGAGACAACGTTCGTGAACACTCTCCTCCATCAACCAGACTAATTCTATTGAGGTCTCTTGTACAGATGTGTTATTGAGAGTTGCGCTAGTGAGATATTTCTAGTTGCAGTGGAGGTGAGATAACCGATGATTCGATATAAAGGTATTATTATGTTATGTAGCTTTTGTTAGTCCTTGTACGTCTAGCCGGCTCGGCGTCAATTGCAGCCATAGGATGTCGGTGTTTCTAAATAGGTGGATTCGAGATATATTGTAATGATCAATTGATCTGTCATACGATACTGCTTGCTCTTAGTGTGACTTAATAGTCAGGTAGGTTGTTATTAGTCGTAATCAGTATTGATAGAGTACATAAGAGATAAATGGAAAAGCAAATTTTGATTCGAGTAACTCTATATCGTATCCAAATTCAGCTTCAAATGGGGTCCACGTCCCTATCTTACAGTTGCCATATCTTGGAGACAATTGGAGAGAAATAAGTGTATTATGAGAGGTAACGCTTGGGCTCATTATCAATTATAGTGTATATTTAGTGTTTATTTTAATTTTATTTCATTGAAGTTATGTACTGTACAAAATTGAGAATTTAAGTTTTACGAAGATATTAAATATTTACTTATAATGTATTTAAATTATATGTATAATAAAAAATTAAAAAATCAACAGATTATAGTCAAAAAAATTGCAAGATATATGATTATATGCTATGATTGAATTCTCTTGGTAAACAACACACTGCAGTAACACTAATTAGATATCTACTATTGGGGTGGTTTTTCTCACTATATGAATTGATTCTATCATCAGTGCTGTAGTAAGCAGGGAGGAAGTGTTGTGAAAGGTGTGCACTGTTTGTTTAGTGGATCACTGATCATATCTCTTGCGATCAGACATGATTATGTAATTTCTCTAGCTCACACTATTGTTGTTTAGCCAAATGGGCACAAGTTCGATTCCACAGGTCCCACATGAGTTATTCTTTCTAAAGTCCCCCCGGCTGTTTAGTAGTGATAAGGGCTGATGGAAATAGTGTCGGAGAAGTGTAGGCCCCATGGGAGGTAATTAATAGGATGGAGTAATATATAATAATAAGAATGAAGGAAAAATAAAAAATTGAATAAATAAATAGTGCATATTAAACAAAAACTTACCACTAACTCAACACTACCTAGCTAGGAATTATGTCCTAATAAAATAGCTGATCCTACAAGATTACCTCGGGATAATTGGCGGAGCTTTGCTTCATCTGCTATATTGCATTTGTCCTTAGAAGCATATCTAGGAATGCTAGGTGGGGTGAGGGGTCAAGAAGAAAGCTTTCAGAAGAATACACCATCATAGTATGAAGCTCAGGAAAGTAATTACATTCCACGCCATAGAACGTATTCTTTCTGGGATACAGCATAATATTATAATATATATATATAATATATATATATATATATATATTAATATATATATAAATATAATATATATATTATAATATATATATATATTAATATATATATATATATATAATATATATATATTAGTATGGGTACGATTAATTACGCTACATAGCGTACATCAGGCTAAAAATCGGCCATATTTTTTCTCAATACGTCATAGACATTAGTCATCGTCATCATACATCGTCCAATTATTTAGCCGGGATAAATTTATGCACGATAATTTCATCCTCGCTTCAAAGCCTGCCACCGATGTGATGCGGTAAATTTCATCAATACGTTCAATATTATAAATTATATATATGAATATTACTATTACACTTATTTTATATATATTATTATATTAATATATATATATATATATACTATGGGTCATTCATTTTTTTCACATAGTATACCTAAATAATGAAATTATATATAGGAAGTTGGTGACCTGAGCTATCACGTATAGTATAATGATATATATATTGAAACAATCACTTATCAATATTTATCTTAGTACATAGTAGACGTTATATTAGTTATAACCTACTGTGACTAAAGTTCAATATACCTACTCCTATTATCGTATTATATATGTATGATTTATCTACTGAGGCTTGAGTATACTAGGGGTGAGCCTAAAATGTATTTGACACAGGTGGAGATATTAGTCTTATATAATAATTAATATACTAAACAATATTATGTTATATATTATAATATAGTACTATTTATCTATCCTATTATATATGATAATATCTATAAATACCAAATATTCATATAGTAGAGTATATGATTTGTTATGAGGATACTTTAAAGGTACATTTGAGGTTACTCTTCTACTGTTTTATCTTTATATTAGTGAGTTAAATTATATTTCACCATAGAAAATAAATCTATCGAAATATTATTATCAAAAATAAAAGAAATATTTCATCAATTTTGAGTTTATTTTTTATGAAAAGAGGGAAATAAATATTAATATTTTGATATATATAATATTTATTAGTGTCTGTCTTTTTTTTCATCATACAAAGATAGTATGGTTATAAACTAAATATATTTATTTGAAGTTTAGATATAATATTTTATATAAATATAATTATTATACAGTAAGGTGTAAAGTTCAAAATAATCAATTTTTTTTATCTTATTAGAGTAAAATTCGGTAACTTAGTAACCTTATAGTATGACTCTTGATGGGTAAGTTGCTTATATATAATATTCTGAAAATATATTCTAATCACTAATTATATATTATAATAATTACTTACCTATTATATAAGAATGATTTGGTTTTGCTATATTTACTATATTTATATTATGAAATATATCTAGTCATATAGTTGACTTTGTAGTATTTAGCTTGTTTTAAGAAGATAGCGATATAAGCCATTCAATAAATAGCCTAAATAATCAAAATAAAAAATATATTAAGTATGTAGTATATTGAATAGATTATTTTGGTTAATAGTTGTTAATATAAATATGATACTAATACTATATATTGTTAATATAGTGAATGTAAATATATATTATTATTATATAATTAGGTAAATTATTAAATATAATTTATGTATCTATATATATATATACTTTTTTATTATCACATTATATATATTATTATAGCAATATTCAAAATTGAAAATTAAATTCATAATTTTGGAAAAATTATCAATACAGTATCACGTTTCTAAATAAAAATGATCAATAAAATGAATAACTTAGTACTTGATTGATTTTTCTATCCAATTATTATAATATAACTATATATCAATAATATTATAAAAATACTAACTCATCTATGATTTTTGTATATTATAATATATTAATATTATAAACCCTTTGAGTAACAAACACAGACGTATAATTAAATATAATTTAATTAGTATAATAGTCACGCGAAACATATATTCAGTATAATACTAAGCTAGTAATTTTAGTTAATGAGTGATGCTATATAGTGTACGTACATACTATTATACATGTTGATTGAGTTAAATAGTAAAAATTATATATATGATATATATAGTGTCCTCTTTACTTAAAAAAAATGATATTGTAGTAAAATGGTTACGTTATTATTTATATATATATATATATATATATAATTATATTATATAATATATATATATTATATATTATATATATATATATATATTATATATATATATATATTATATATATTATATTATATATACCTATTTGATTATGAAGTATATATTAGTATGACATTCCAAGTGCACCTATGGTGATTTCGCCTTTCTGTATCTTATGAGCGTATCATATCCACACTTATCTAGACATAGACTTCCTAAGACCAACCATCTTAAGAGACTATATATACGGCGAATCACTTTCTTATCGCGACTATAAATCGGAGTGAACAATAACGGTCAAAACACAATCCGCGCGTTTTTTATTCATTACTTATATATCACACATGAACACTCACTGACTAAAAAACATAGCAACACACTTACAGGTATACACATTCTCTCCTATCCCTTATATCTCCTATGTGTGATGGGGTAATGTATTAAAATTGCCTCTGACCCATCAGTATGTCGCATGAGTCGTGTCGCTATAGAATGTTATAGGCAACTAAGTGATGGTAGGTAAGTTGAAGTGTATAGAGGCTGACACTAACACTTCCACTTATCATTCTGCGCGAATTAATAATAACTATTATTTAATGATGGCTTTCAGTATAGAAGTTTAAAAAATTCCATGTCGTGTATCGCAGTAAATAAAGGTGTTGAACTTGGGAAAAATCTTTCGAGCGCAAGAGAGGAATCGGTCACGTGGGGCGGTGCGGGTGAGAAACCAGTGGAATGTCATGAGGAATAATATAGTGAGAGTATTACTTGACAGAGTGCGATTGCAGGTGATTGGATGTATTCTACAGAACAGGAGAGGCATATTTGAATTTGTACTAGCATGTGTTAACATTGAATAAAGATAGAGATGTTGTAAATAGAATGCTTGATAATGGAGTGGTCGTGTGGTGAAATTGTTTGTAGTGATATTTTGGGATGTAGGAGAAAGGAATGACACACGTAGCGATCTAAGTTAGTAATGATTTGTTCGAGATCACGAGTTATTGACGCATGAACGTGGATAGAGAGTCTATGTAAGATCCGTAATAGTGTAGTGATGAAACAAAATGTATTCTTTTCATATAGCTAATATTATAAATAATGATGATGAAAAAGAAAGAATAAGATGAGTCATAAGTGACAGATTTAAATAATTTCTAATGACGAGAGACAAAATAAGATGTCCAACTACTGTAAGGGAACACACGAATTAGACAATAGAGTAGTGCACTGTATATTTCTGGGATAACTGATGAAATCGTTAGTTGAGGATGAGCGCTGAAGTAGCGTATGGACTATATAGTAATGCATTTAGCAATCATAATATATAAATGCACTAACTTTATATGTTGATTTGGTATTTATCAGATATGCGTCTACCGTTATACCATCTTACACAACAGAGCAAGCACTACTACTTAAAAGTCAAGTAGTAGGGATGTAGTAACGCTCAAAGGAAAAGTCTATTCCCTCACTAGGCGAGCATTACGCAGATGATGCACAACAGTCATTCGTGTGTAAAGATGAGGTCGAGATTTAAATTATTGCAGCACTTACGACACACCACACAAGATGGAAGTGAATTCAGCAATCAGATATACGAAAGGTTTGGCGAGGAACCAGAGAGTGTAATCCGAAAAGATGGATCTTTCAATCTGAAGCACGCGAGTTACTTAGAGTATCAGAACACAAATATTTTTAATCATAAAAATATACAGTACAGCTCCTTGTGACTTCGTTCAGAGATGCGATCTTAGAAGGGTGGTAGGAGTTAAACCGATACTAAATGATGTAATGTATTCCTCAGAAGCTACCACTTCTAGGTTTATAGAAAATTAAGAGATAAAGCACCACAGAACAGCTATAAGCCTTTTGGTCCTTTGCTCGACCCTAGCCAAAAGCTGGGTGAAACAAGAGCCCCCCCCCAAACCTTCAGATTATAAGCTATGTACTGTTACAATCATTCAAGGTTCCTATGTATCTCCTTATATCATAATAGCTGAGACCACAGACGAAAAGATAGATGGAGAAAAATTGTCTATCTATTCAGAGATAGTATACTAGTCATCTTATTGATTTGCGAGCGAGCATTTACACATTGGCCTAAGAAAATATACTTCGTTAGCTGCATCACATGAGAGAAATTACAAGACACAACAGGTTCTGTATAGAGTTTGGACCAATGTATAGTTAGAAGTACCTTAAAAAGGCCTAATAGCGCGTTATACTAATATCATCTCCTTATGAAATCTAGTGGTATAGAGAGACAGAGAACCGCGAAAGAGATAGTAAATAAACAGTTAGAACTAAATGGACGTTATATGAACTTAGAGAAGTTAAGGAGATTCCTGCAGAAGTTGGGTATATTGAAAAGTGATATTATATGCACAATTTGTATAGCACGTCCACCTGTCCAATACGGATATTATTGGCTCTATTCCAATCCCCTAGTATTACATATGAAAAAGACCCATTTATTAAGACTGCTAGAAGGAAAGTGAACTGGATGCACAAGAAGTTTTTAGCTTATCGAAGTTGGAGACTGAGAGTGATTATGACAGTATATCGACACACGGTCAATGCCACATACTAATATATAATAAGTGAATAGAGTTATATAGTTTTAAAAATAATCGCGAGAGCTAATGAAAGAAATCAGTCAGTAAACGAATGTTTGAAATAGAGAAATGATGAGAGAGAGAGCAGAAACCATATTTTTAAAACACCACTATATACAGAAAAAGAAGAAGTAATAGTAGAAGTCTACCTATCAACAATTATGGATACTTATTCGTTTTTTAAGGTAAATAGGGCTAGAGCGGTAAGTATGTTATAAATAGTAAGCTAAAGAGAAAGAGATGAAATATCACTAATGGAGATAGGTGTAGTACTTAGGATGACTATATTAGACTATTGACACGTATGCCATATACTCGGTATCAAATGCTTTAGTGATATAGTCATTGATGCCTCATCTAACAAGTCTCCCCAGTATTGATTCCTAAGATAGCTGAGAAAAACCATAAAATCGGTTGAGATAAGGAAAGTAATTCTCAGCCAGTAGACCTCGAGCAGCACTGGAATATCCGATATCTGAGAGCTATCGGAATAAATGGTATTATGGAGTTTTCTCAGAGGTACATGCTACACGAAGTTGAGAGTGAGAGGATCAAGAGAGAGAAATTGGATAATACAGGACTTTTAGATTGACATAGATTAGGAATAATATTTTAAAAAGTAGAAGAGCTATGGCTGCTAAAATGAGTAAAAGATTTAGTTATATGACTAAGGAGATCAGAGCGTCTATCCACTTTTCTTCGGATATAGTTGTTGGACGTATGTCATAGCTTTCACAGACCTAACTGTTAGAGAGAAGTTAGAGTATAAGCTAGAGCACTAGTACTGAGATTATTAATGGGAGTATACCTTTTATTTTTTGGTATAGTTGATCGAAAGATGACTACGAGAGGATATGTCTACCTAAGAAATGATCTATACTAACCCATCAACAATTAACATGTGGTATAGCTTATAATGGCAGCTGGCACGAATGCTCTGATTCTCGTTAATCCACCTCAAAAAATGCTATCCAGATGATGGTAACTGAGTGGCTCTATAACAGTCTAGCAACAATTGCAATTTTCAAGCACAATCGTAATTCACAGTGGTCACAAAGATACGATAGGCAACACTTGAGTTAGTTAGTTGAAGAGAGGTTAAGGAGGATACCAAGAAATAATTTATGATCCATAACCTAAGTAATAATGCCAATAAATTAATCAAGTGGAGCGCCGTTAGTGGAAAAGAGGTAAGCTTAGTGGATGAGTTCCTGAAGTATAGATTTGTTTTCAGTTCGAGTGATGAATTAAACAGACAGAAAGCCTTCAAGAGGATAGGGCGAGGTTTACAAGAAGAAATATGCATATAGTATGTTATTTGAGAGGTCCGAGAATATTAGATTTCGTCAAATAGGCAGAACTCAAGAAGGTGCACTTTCGTCTTGAATGAAAGACCCGCTTTGACTACGTCGAGAGTATACTTACACATAGCGCTTATAACGTAATTGTCTATTGCTGACATGAATAACTTTGGCAGAGAGTGATTAGGAGTACACGAGTAATTTTCTCACCTAACGCTGAGACTACGCTTAACAATACTCGTAAGGCGTCTAAGCCTATTGAATGGCCTAGTAAACTAAAGCACGAAACAGAACTTCAACATGCGTTAGGAAACGAGCAAAAACGGATGATTTGAGTATGAAGAATGGGTATCTGACACGCAATCCGCACTTCTAATCTGATCACTGCATACCCTCCTTATATTTAAATATTTATACATAATCATACATTTACGATTATGTAAACTCAGATAAACAAGAGGTAGCAATATAATATGCATATCAATTGGAACATGCAACTTAGTGAAACGCTTAGTCATTATAGATACCGCATGGATTCATACTAAATATATATTATATATCTCATATAATGACGGAACAAGAATATGACGCACCTTCAACACTTACTGACACACTAGTCGAGTTACGAAGAATAATTTTAATATGAGACCTACAGAACTGTTCGCGCATTTCCATTATATTATATATTGACACTATCTTAGCATATGTCATAGTCAGACTAATCTATTGAGTTTATTTATTTATTATACTCATATCATTCTTTTGAGTCTCGAAATTGATTCTTATTCGTGAGACAAAGTCATACTTGAGTACTTATTTTTGAGGGGCGAATTGAAGTTTGCGAGCAGGGAGTCTATTAAGTTCTGTTTGCGAATTCTAGTAGTATCTTTTCATATGGAATTGCTTATGTCAGAGCAGTCCTAGACCCTGTCAAACATGTAAGGCGGGTTTATTTCACTTTATTCATGCTCAACATTCGCTAATGCTAAAATTAATACTGCTTTTAGATCGATAATCTTAGCATCAACATGTATCGAACTCTGCTTCTCAACCAAGGATAACATTGAAATTATGGTAATACTGAATATTATAATGAGTTATCTTTAGCTATATGCTGATGTACTTCCAATTACAATGGGATTTCCTGATATCGCTAACTAAATCGAGCGGAGAGATAGACTAGCTGTATCGTTACACAGTGTTATAATCTACATTTCATAAATTTAATCATATATACTTAACATTTCACTGCATATACAGACTAACTTGTTACTATCTCATCATTTTTGTCGTGTCGCGCATCTTATATCATATGCGTTCACAAAATTATTAGTTGGCGCCTAGATCCGTTCCTCAATTCCAACCAATTTCTATACTTGTCTACAGTATAAGGTTAATATAAGTAGCAATACATTAAATGTATACACAGTACTTTCTTAATTCAAATGTCAAGCATTAGAAGCCTAACTTATTGTCCGAAGACATAGTAGACATACAACAGTTCGAAATGACAATGGAAACTACCGATATGGACTTCATAAGCAAATTGCTATTTAAAGTGCCACATAATATGAGATTAAGACAATGAGACACAACCAGCTACTAATCGTGAGCTTACAATCGCGACATGAGATACTAGGTATATCGAGGTTCTAGCATATCATGTAAGTATGTATGAAATATGGATATTAGATGCATATATCAAAAATAGCATGTCACGTCAAATATACTAAGTACATTTTACGTAGTCTGTAAATATTGAGTACGACATGCTGTCAAGTCATAACCAGATTTACGCTCGATAATGAACATGCTTAGAGCGTCATTAGATTAATTCGAGCATGTGACGTAAATAAACGTTCTTTTCTGCGAGGTAAGGAGAATCACTCGACTGTCGGAACCTAGACATAGTCTGAGAGTAAACACAAGGAAAAGGTCCCAGCAGTAAAACTGCGAGCATTTGGGACTTGAGTTTCTTCGAATTCTTGAGTCACCAACCACAGTGATACATGTATGTAAGAGCTTCGATAGACAATAAGTAAGGAAGGACAGAAGAGTATGAGATAAATTCTTCAAAAGTCGCACATTATGCCTCTGTCCTTATATCTTGTAGGTAGATAGAGTAATATATGTAGTTATAAATAGGACATTAATAGGATGAACATCCGTGTCGAATGTTGTATATCCACAAGGAAGGTCCATTATCAATAGGTCAGACTGAGTTACACTGATGTGCCTCGGAGCACACAATGACATCGCTGACTCGACAAATTTTATGCTCGAGAGAGTATGCAGCTAACACATTTTTCATATAGCTACTGTGCGTGCTATAGAATAATTAAGATTATAGCTAGGAGATATTTGTACTTTATTGTTATTATGCATTAATTAGATCTCGGTACTGTACCAATACATATTATATATCTTATTTAATGGTAAAATTATCTTGATACGAAGTGAAACGTATATTTAAAATAAATGAGGGAGTTGGCACTGAAACCATTTAGAATTTGTCAGAAAAGAATCATGAGTTCAGTATAGTGAGATATCCAAAAACGAGTTATCTGATCTCATTAATTCAAAAATTTATTATGAGATTGAAGCAAGTAGTTTATGTATCTATAGTATAGATAAAGGTTAGCTTGAGCTCATATACTTTATATGAGAAATAGTGATCTTATTTGGAAGATTAAGTATATATTTTATTTTCACTATATTTACCTTCATCTTCGAATTATTATTCACTTGCTTATACAAAGAAGGTACATAACTAGAGATGAGAGAGATGTAGAGAGGAGATGAGTAGTTTCATCGCAGGAGATTGCGAGAGCGAGAGAGAGAAGAGAGAGAGAGGGCTTGCACCCGATAACAGACATGAGCCAAAAAACTTTGGAAACTGGGCAATTAAATAGTGTGAAGGCTAGAAACATGTAGCAATATGAAAATATGGTAGCACTGATTCTTGTGAGAGATATGAGAACTACATATATGAGTATTGAGATCGAGATGGAAAAAAAATATATAAATATCGTACAATATTTATATACAATTGTGTGACACAAAGTATATAAAAGTTCCCGTTGCTGAAGATACTCTTTCTCTCTAAATTTTTGATAACAGTCTTGGGGCTTAGCCGATGTTTTACCTCCCCTTCTGGGTGACTTTCGCTTTTGAATTTTGCGAGTCGAAGATTTGGTTATAGAGTTTGGCAGATATACGTCAGGCCTGACTTGGCCGGCTCTTTACCTTCCCATTGTAGATAAGAGTCATTGAGAGACTGTCATTGATTTTTGGGGCGATTGAAAAGTTTCCAGAGAGTAGGTAAGCTGGGGATTAGTAACTTTAGATGATCTCTTTATGGTAATTTAAAGACAGGGGTTAATATATTATTTTCATTTCGACTTATGCTAACAATATGATATATATATATTATGGTGGGCCGAATACAAAATAAAAGTTCCCCTCTATACTGCTGCTTTTTGATGGCACAGCAGAGAAGTGAACATGACAAAGACGCAAAACACACACATGTGGCGGTAGCGCAGTAGTCTTAGAGCCTTGTCAGGCAAGCACTTGAGAAGTTAATAATATAAAAGTAACTATAAAATATAATTTGTCTTTAAAATATTTTCATGTAGTTTAAGAGATTCCTAGTTAAAGATTTCTTTCTATAGAACGATGGACTTTATATATTTGTTGTCAATGTTATAGAGCTTTTACATCTAGATATAGCTTTTCATAGGTTCTAGAATTTACATTTATAGAGTCATAACATGTTTAGTAATATTCTTGTAGACAGTCTCGCACATGATGATATTATAAAGAGGCGTGTCATTTGTACAGACACACACTCAACGAAAAGCATAATCAAGTCAGGCAAGCCGTGACCTCTTTTGTCGGCAAAATAACAAGGTTCGAGCAACGGTCAAGCTGAACTGTATGCTATGTGTATATATGTCTATTATCTTCCAGAATACCATAACTTAAATAAAGTTAGTCATCTATTAGTTATAATTATATTAATTAGTCTTGAGTATGCTATTACAATGTCGAGAAATGGCAATCAAATCAATACACAATTAAACATATGTTGACACGACATACTAGTATAGGTGTATTACACTATCATTAATGAAGAATTTCTCTTACTTGTATATCACACTGCATCAACTCGCTACTTCTAAAAGCAAGTGCTTGTATATACTAGTCAACTGATCATACTTCAGCGATTCATAAGGAGCGAATATATTATAGTAAATGAACCACGTTGCTACTAGCAGAAGAGACTCGTCTCAGATGCGCATTCTTGTACTGAAATGCTCATTACACATCTATCATATACTATTGCGTGCTAACTGTCATCAGTTTAACGGTGATGCCATACAATACTGCTCATACGAGAGCACAAATGAAGTAAAACAAATTAAAACTTTACTGGACTATATATACATTGAAGAATATTATATATAACATAAATAATCCGTGAATAAAAATCATTATAGATCACAAAATAAAGAATCATAGAGTAGAGACAATCAAATAATAAAACAGATGACCAGTAGCAGGTATAGTTTATATAGAATAGAGGACAAATACATAACTATTGAGATGTACATCAATAATGAGACGCACTAAGAAACTAGTAAGTATAAATTGAAAAAGAGTATTCTATATAAAAATTGCAGTATGAAGATACATATAGTTATTTATGAGGTGAGTTTATACAATTCAAAAGTTTAGACCATATTACGAGCTTTATAAGACATTATTATCATACTCTAACAATATATTACTCAAATTAAAACTTAAATTAATATTTAACATCCAGTAGTGGGAGTAAAATAATGTTATTGTCTTTCTATAGAATTTTTTTTTACATTTTCAGGCGATCAAAAACCAACAGGCATGGCTACTGCCCTTCTTTAAGCTAGTTCCAGAAACACTTTCTGAAAGCCAAATTAAAAAAAAAGAGTTATTCAAGAAATTTATTAAGTCAAAAAGCATAAACTATGAGTCGTAAATCTGGGTTGGATACTTCTGAGATGATATCTAGCACACTGCTCTTTTCCAACGGACTGTGAAGAAGAAAGTCCTCAGTATTTATGGAGAAATAGAGAAATAATAGTATATGCACTGAAAAATTTGATACTGACGAGTCCACCTTAAAATCTACTAATTAAGCTAACTTCTTTTTGTATATTCACAGATAAACACCATGAAATATAATGGATTTTGAATAATTTCTGATCTAGGTCAAAGGGATAACATAGAGTCACCAATCAGCTAGACAGGTTACAAATTCACCGCTTTCGCTGACATCTTAAGTCAGTGTTACAATGTATAGTCTTAAACAGTTATGTATTTGTCATATAAATATTGTTACAAAATAAGTACAAAAAAAAAAAAAAAAAATAATAAATAAAATAGAAATAATAAAAAACACTATATCTAACTACTCGTGGAGAATAATTTGCTCAGAATACATTAAGTAACTATTAGAGAAGATATAATTGCAATTAGCGATAAACTCAATATTATGAAGAAGCTATTTATTCTTAAGGATGCACATAGTACTAACACTATAACTATCGTTTATGCGTGACAAATTATACGTGACCTCAGCTATGCATAGGTATGCAGTCTTACTTAGCTGTCCTGAATCAAAACATGGTCCAAGAATAGATACATTATTCATCTATAAACTTATTGTGTGAGGACCATAGAGGTAAATAACAATCCACATTGAGAGATCTATAAGCAACTAACCGTATGACAAGCTTTCGTAATTCACAGTAGTAATTCGGAACATTTATAAGAGCATATAAACTATTCACTATTTACTTTATAAAATATGATCTTTGTAACCATACTAATATTATGATAATTTCTATTATTCAGATGACTTTTACCTTTGAATATACAAGTCCATCACATTCGTTTTAAACTAACAATCCAGAAGTAAATAAATAGAAATTATTTTGTTAAAATTTTATTTATTATTTAAATTATTAATTTAAATTATTTGTTTTTATTTCTGTAAGTAAAGAATATAATTAGAACTGATCATAGGGATTATATGATGTAGCAATCAGAAGAATATGTAAATCAATCTGAAAACATCAACAGAGGAACTAATTCTCTCAACTAATGATATGAATCTGCAGCAGAAGGTCAGATGAAGAACATAAATGTCCAAATCAGATGCTGAACAGTCTTGGTACACATGTAAGGTTAACCATCTAAGTAGATATTTGAGATTATAATTGTTCAGATACTAGGATAGTTAATATGAAACTTACTAACCATCAGAAAGGGATGGATTATTCTGTCATTTTGTCTCATCGAGCTAAATGAAATAATAATCACTATAATAATAATATCATTATTATTTAAATAAGTAAATATTAGATATGAGGAATAAATAACTGAAAGGTCCAGATAAATTTTATATCTGAGAATGACACTATTGCTCAATAGACTGAATGAGACTAATATAATTTACTACAAACTGGTGTTAGTATACGTGCTAAAGTGTTGTATTCAATTTACATAATATACCAATAAGTGGTGTGTCAGTATTAAAGATATTATATGAAAGATCAAGGTGTATGAGTAAGATGCTGTAGTCACTCGAAGCTGACGTGGGCAAGTCTAGGAATGCTTACACTAGAGAGCATCTGGTATTGGTTGAAGACTTCATACTTTCGAGAGGAGCAATAAAAGACTGAAGATTTGGCCTTTGTTTGAAGTAAAAGCATGGTTTAACATACTATAACGTCAAAATCACACTGACTGGCAAATTAACAAGATAGGCATCAGATCATAACATTCTGCGGATATATTATATGTAATTCATATAACATTATATCCAATAATCATTACTAAATAATCTAAAATGACTGGATTGCACTTAAAAAAAAAAATAAATAAAAAATAATATATAATATATACGAAATTAAATAAGGAAATAGGTGTATTCTCCGAGTTGGTTTGATATTAAGATGTAATATAATATTTAACTGACGGCTACTATACAAAAAATACCTATTTTAATAGTGATATCAAAGATATAAGATATCAATAAATTTCCTATGATCAAATAGCAGGGTACATTTGGTTATAAAGTATAGATTAATAACAGTTATTTTTGGGCTCATGGTGAAAATATTCTCCTTGGAATGTTAGCCGACGAGGATAAAGAGGTGAGAAGGAAAGCGGTTAATAAAGTTTTTTGCAGTTGAAAGGCCCACATAGAAAATGACTTTCATGGTGATAGAAGATGATATTTGTTAGGGGTATAACGGTTGAATAGTGAGTGAGAAGATAGGACCAGAGTAGCGGAAGAACGCAGAGATGTTAGATGAAGAGTGAAAGTATGAGAGAGATGATGCTAGGATAGCAGTAGAGTAAGACGAGAGATGAGAAGAGTAGTAGTTAGATGTAAGAGAGACCGCAGAGTAAAGAGTTACAAGAGAGACTGATGGAGTGTTATTATAGAGAGAGACATTAATCTCTAAATTTCCTCTATTAGCTAATGGTTCAGTATCATTTGCTAGTTTATAGCTTATTCAATTATTAGAGCTAAATTAAAATAAATAACAATAGTCTGAAATGACTAGAAGCACTCAGCATATTTAAAAAATTAACTATTTTTATTTTTTTTGCGGGGTAAACCAATGAAGTTAAGTTTAAATATTAAGTACATCGAAATATTGAAATCTCTGAAATAATGCACCACTTACAGCTTAAGACATGAGTGTCACAAGCCAAAATGTGAAGAGCTGGTAAAACCTTGTTACTGAATGCTTCAGCATCTGTGTTGGACACGATCGCAGAGATGGAGCTATTCGAAACAAGAATAGGTCCAGAAATTAATTAAAAATTTTTGAAGATCTAAAAGTTATTTAAATTTTAATGTTCTTTATAAGAGTTCTTTGTTGTTGGTCATAAAATATGAGGACTTGACACTACCTGCTAAATACATATTGAGTACCGGATTTTGAAGAGTCTATAAATATTTTGATAGATAGTCTAACCTTTGAACCAAACTGAAGCATAATCATTAGTTGGTAATCATACCTTCTAAAACAGTCGAGTTATTAACTATTCGTTGTCATCTTATAACGTTTTTCTGATTATTGAGTCATATGCTCAACTATTTCAGAATAAAATACAATTTCTAATTTTAGTCAAGACTTACTTCTTGACAATGTTGTACGTTCAGATGGACAATATTAGAGGTGTCTTAGGAAAGAGAAAAATTGTTATTCTCGACATCCTTAGAATTGCAATAACTTCGAAATAATATGCATTGATGGGAAGTTAATTTCTGCATTATTGCGCACGGTATATAGGCGCTAATCAATAGAGGTGCCACTCGAATAAGTATATTTGGAGTAAAGCGATGGTTCTATGTATGACTTTTTGAGCTTATGTTTAGACATAGGTCCATATTTTATATAAAACATATTTTATCATATTATTGAGATCATCAATATCCATATGTGGGTGGTTCTGATATATAAAGTAACAAACTGCGACTGATCATTTTATCTTTTCTTATAAATCGTTTTCTACAAATGTCAATCGAATACAGACAGGTGGTATTGAGGAGTGTGCAGCAGCACACTTATTTAGTTAGTATCTTGGTTAAATGGTTATAGATAATATTTTCATAGTTTTACTCCTACCGCTGTAATATATTTCTTTGGATAATAGTAATGCATATATAGTATTTGGTATGTTACTATAATCAGCAAACTATATATTATATATAATTTTTATCTAAAAATAAATATAATGTTGTGAAAATATATATTATAAATACTATTATATAGCTATGAGATATACTAAATATTACATAATATATTCATATAGTATATAAAAATAGTATAGTATCATATTATTATTTATTATATGAACAAAAACAATCCTACGACTATAGAGACCCTGAAAATTTGATGTTGATCGGGAGCAGTACGTCTCATTATGTTAAAATGGAAATATAAAAGACTAGTTACAATTCTACGAACGCTTAGATAAATTATCATCGGCTATAGACTGATTACATCGGTACGATTTTTCTTGATATAATAGGAGAGCCACCTATTGGAGACGTTTTATTTGATATCTAAACCTCACTCTTGGCGCTGTACGATAAACATGCATTTCGATGAGACGACCTTGGTAATGAAGCCTACGGTCGGCATAAAGAATATGAGTCTGTCTATTTACCGTTTGATTGCTTATAATTATAGTTCAGTCAATATTCATGTAATCACAGTCTGTATGATTACATATTTGAATCATGTAATTTATATAAATATATATACTACCTTAAATATATTTTGGGTAAAATTTGCTACTCAGCAGTAACAAGATACACATAAAACTAACTATCCGTAATATACAAAGAAACTATTAATTATAGGTAATAATCTAATGTGCATATTATCCTACATACCGACTATATACGTATAAGTGCTGATCAAATTTACTATTACACTTCGTCATATCAGAGCAGAAAAAAAATATTTAATTGTCATATTTTTTCATTTTCAAAAACCAAAAAAAAGTGCCTTTTATTGAAAAATTAGATACATAAGCTGAGAGTAATAATATATAATATATACACATATAACTCAAAAAAATCAAAAAGTACGACGAAAAGTCCAACCAATTTGGAGACCCACATATAGTCATTAATTTTAATGTTTATGAAGAGTCTATATTTAAGTAAAACAGAATATGAGCAGGGAATTGAATAGAGGAAGAAGTATTGGCGTTTCACGAACATGGTGTTGAAGAGAATTGATAAATTCTTGAATTATCAATTGTACTAGAGCACTCTATATGTAGTTGATATTACACGGCGACAGAACAAAAGGATTTGACGATCTTGATATATATCAACCTATAGCTATAATATATTGAGTTAAAATGCAAAAAAATATCGCATACGAAAACTTAACACAAAACTTCATGAACCACTCTTAGAGCGGGGGCGGAGAAATTGGCTACAGGCCAACAAATAATTGTATTTCCTGTTTCCTAATTAATAAAAAGTTTTTACAACAAACACAGTGCGTAAATACACAAACATTGACACTCAATTTATATTTCTCTTAATTGTTTGTTTCCATTTCAATTTCTCTCATTTTAAATTTCTTATTATTTGTTAAAAACTCACAATGAAACCAAATCACTGCATATCATTACACACATTAATCACAATTTAATTAATCACTACAATATAACCTAATTACTAGTAAAAGAAAATTGTATACAAATTAATAACAAAAAATCATCAAAAAATATAACATATTAAAAATAATATATATATTTATATCATGTAAAAAAAAATGTATTAAGTAATATATATTATATATTATAATATATAATATATATAATAATATATATATATCAATATATAATAGAATATACTATATTTAATAATATAATAAATTATATATATATATAATATTAATAATAATATATATAATATATTTAGTTAAAGAAAATTCATCTCTACATGATTGTATTTCTTATTTTAATAATCAATAGTATTAAGAGGTTTTTATATCATTTCTTATTACGTTCCAAAAGTGAGTAACAACAATAGCATCCCATATTATAATTTCAGAAACTCATTTAATTTATTATAAAAAAGTATATCATTCTATACACTCAATTTATCTATTAATTAATACGACATGAGAGCACTAGAACTCGTTCTCGTAAATCTATAAGTATCAATGCCCAAATTTCTCTCGTCCTCTCTTGAACACAACAAACACAATAACATATATAATATAACTCCACACACGTAATATATATCCTATATATAATATATCAACATACTATATATACGATACTATAACTATATTTATATATATATATATATATAATAGATTATATATATATATATATATACTATACATATATTATATATAATATATACTCCCATATAAGCCCATCATGACGCTCTCTTAGTGCCAGAGTCGATTCCATCTTCTTATCTACAGAAACTCTTCTCATCCATGCTTATTCAAAAGACTTCTCCACCGGAAAATACATTTCACCTCATTCGCGGGGTCTTTTCCCGTCTTTCTCACTATGGTCTTTTTTCAACACCTCTTAGCCCCTCTACGTCCTCATCTTTCCCGGTATGCCCAGCCATACTTAATCAGCTGCATCTACTTGATATATGTAAAATTACCTACCACCATCTTAATCTAAAGCTGAATCTACTTGTTTAATGGCAGAATTAAACTCCTATGTTAAATTTAAATTTTCTCTTTCTAATTCTTATCTTTTGGACTTCCGAAGTAAATCTTTCAATGCGTTTTGCGTTTTCCCTGCCCTTTGGATTCTATTCTCCCCCCTCATTGGCATGCTCCAAATCTAAGCCCATGCAGCAGTATGGGTATTGGTATGGTTTACTGTCGAAGATTATTTCCTTCACACTTATTTCCATTGGTCGGTCATTTATGATGGAGGTTACTCCTCTTACTGTTCTTCCAAACTGTTCAATCCTACTTGAACTCTTTTACACGTACTCCTTCTATTCTTAATTCACATTCGAATATTATATCTTTCATGTTCTTAACATTCCTCTTTTCAAGTGTCGACCTTCACCCTCAACCCTTCTCCCTCCTCTCTGATCACTATCATGATGTATGTCATTTCCCTACATTCAAGCGTGAATGAGCTCCTAATGGATTGCTCGAGAAACATACACTACCTCTTAACTTTCCATCCCACTCCAACACGCAGTCAAAAAGTTCTGTGCCTCCTCATTCACCTTCTGTAATTCAGTGTACAGTAGGCCACAAAATAAAACAGTACAACATGCTTCCTTCTTAAAACGCAAATTTTTAACTGAACATTCTGTTATCAACACCTTTCCCAAATCCCTTTCAATTCCCCCCACCGTCTCTCTCCTCTCTCCATCTCTCTCATCTCTCTCCCTCTCTCTCTCTCTCTCTCCCTCGGCTCTCTCTCTCCTCTCTCTCTCTCCTCTCTCTCTCTCTCTCTCTCTCTCTCCTCTATCTCTCATCTCCTCCTCTCTCTCTCTTCTCTCTCTCCTCTCTCTTCATTCTCTCTCGTCTCTCTCTCCTCTCCCCCCCCTCTCTCCTCTCATCTCTCTCTCTTCTCTCCCGCCATGCCCTCTCCCACTCTCTTCTCCCTTCCGATCTCTCCTCTCTCTCTTCCTCTCTTCGTCTCTTCTCACTTTCGTCTCTCTCTCTCATCTCTCTCTCTAATATATTTTTTTATTTTATATATATATTATATATATATATAATATATATATATATAATATAAATAATATAATATAAATAATATAAATATATATTATATATATAGATATATATATATCATACCGTATATATATATATATAATTATATATAATTATATATATATAATATATATATATATAATATAATAATTATATAGTATTATATATATATATATATATATATATATAATAATATATATATTATATATACATATACCGGTAATAATATATATATTATATAATATAATATAATAGATATATATATATATATAATATATAATATTATATATAATATATAATATATTAATTATATTAGATCGATCGAAATTTATTTACTTTCATGTAATATAATTAAAAAAATTACACACCAATCCCACACGAATCCTAAACAACATTCTCTACATAAATGTAAATTTGTATCAGCGAAAGTATTTTAACAAACTAATGTACCGTTCGATATCCTTATTTTTCTAATACTAAATTAGTATTAGGGCAATCGGTTTTAACTAATCGCTTTCCAACGGATAGCTTTTAAAATATCTTTTTTGTGAGGCCTTTAAGTTAAGAGGAAGCCATCACCAAAAAATTAACTCAAAATAATACTACACATCAAATATTTACTCAAAGTTTCTCAAAATGAGTCTTCTAATTAAAAAAAAAATAATTATGCAAATAAAAGGAAACATAATCATTATAACAAAAAAAAAATAATTACAATATTATGCTTTATTTTTTTAAAAACAGCAGCATGCAGAAATACCGAAAAGCCTATTCAATTTTAATTAGAAAATTCAGTTTTATACAAGGAACAAGTAACAAAAAGGAGAAAAAAATTTATTCAAACGTGTTCTTTTCCCTCTTGCTTCTTTCATTCATACAATCATTTTTCTAAATTTTAAAAACCTGCAAAAGATCGAAGAATTTTTTCAGACCTACGCAGACCGGACCCTCTCCTTTATTAAACCTCGAAACCTCGAACCCT
This sequence comes from Trachelipus rathkii, assembly GCA_015478945.1. Classification (NCBI taxonomy): domain Eukaryota; kingdom Metazoa; phylum Arthropoda; class Malacostraca; order Isopoda; family Trachelipodidae; genus Trachelipus; species Trachelipus rathkii. The sequence goes on from JABUQX010058679.1 coordinate 27,846, forward strand.
CGTGCAATAAAAGCTTGCGAAAGTCAACATCAACAGCTTTAAGTAACTACCTTAAATATTAATCATTTAATTAATCTGAGGACTCTTGGTTCCACACCAATTCCATATATAATAAAACTATAATAAAAAAAAACTAATAATAATAATAATAATACTAATAATAATGAATAAGTAATAATATAATAATAATAGAATTAAATTATAATAATAATATAAATAAATTAAATAATAATTAAACCCCCCTGACAAGAATAGAACACAGAAACACACTATTAATACCCACAAGGTTCCAAGGTCTCCAGATAAAAAAACAATTAAAAGTAAAAAAAAGTGCGTATGAAGAATTCAAGCCATCTTTCAGCCTTTTCAGGGATGGAAAGGAGGAAAAAACCGTCAGAAGAGGCCCTAACATAAACCACTCCTCGATCTCCTTTCCTAATTTGCCGTCCTTCCCCCTCATTTTATCTCACCCCCCTCCTCCCCCCCTAACATCGATTTATTTTCAACAGCGAGTCCCAACGAAGGGATACATAACTGGGACCTCTATGAATCCCGAACACAATATATATATATATATATACCGTAGTAGTGATGGATTTATATTATCATTAGATATATTAATATATATATATAATACTATAAATATATATTATAATATATATAGCCTGGCCTAACCTAAGTATATTATATATTATAAAATATAAGTGAACAGTAACATCCGGGAGCGATCCGCCATTATTAATATGATCGCATTCCGCTGCTTTTGCCGCTCTGCCGGAGCTTGAGCGACATGTATTGTCCAAGATTTGACAAAGAAATTTTATAATATGACCGGCCCCTTTGATGAATTGAAATGTGGAAATCGAAAAATCCAACCATGTGTAAGCCCCAAGAAAGTTCAATAACGTGCTTATATTCCAATAATCTAATGGTTATCAAATGACATTCACTTCTCTGTGAAGTGATGTTCACAGTCATTATCCCATCCCGCCACTGAAAGAAGACATTAGCTCAAGAAAACCGTCTTCTACCTTTCGCACATCGCCAGTATCGTATCTCGAACAGTTTAATCATTCTTACTAATGTGGAAAAATTGACACCTCAAAATATCACACCTGCAATAGCATTGAAAGCTAATCTTTGATGAAATTACCCTGAAAAAAAAAATATACCACGCCTTTCTCACCCTCATACTGTCTTTCGCATTTCATAGTTCCATTAATTAAACTAGGAAAGCATTTGTGGACAGCCAACTCAGTAGAAAATAGACAGTTAAAAAAAAGAATGAAAAGATGAATAAAACTACCGCTCCGCACAAAAACGCTTTGGCTTCACTGTGGAAAATTAATGGAACCTTCATTACAATATCATACTTTCACCACGCAACTTTACTTAGGATCGACCGACGTTTATAATAGGCAAGTTTTTTGTCCACACGAATATAGAACAAGTTAATCGTACACTCACCCTTCGTTTTTGCAGCTGAAAGAACCTCAATACCGGAACTAGTCTAGTAATTCTCCCACATGTACAAGGATAAAAACCGGAAATCTTACCAGGACCACACCTCTACAATATCAATAAACAGGTTCACGGAAAATTTCCCACAGTCAGTACTGATCAATAAAAACAACGATGCCAAAAGACTGGATAGCGCAAATGATGAAATATTTCAGCTAAGAAAAACACTAGATACACAGAAAGATTCTGCATTTGGTGGGAATAAAACGGCAACAATGTGTACCAACGTTAACAAAAAACTTGCCGAGGAAATGCTTGGCTATCCTACAACTTATGTCCAATGAAGAGATTAGTCAATGCTGGCTACCTCATATGATTGAAAAGAAAAACAGTACCTTCTCCAAAAAAAGCCAGAATAAATTGATTTTGCTCAAATGCACAACCTTAACCAATGATATTTTCAATACTAGGCCGAAAAGTTAAATAATCATTATCAGAAATTATTCTCTTTATTAGGTCGGAGGTTGAGAAATAAAGGTTAGTAGGGTGTAGTTGAGTTGGGTCCCGTGCACCGTCCCGAACCTGGTACATCCCCAATTATAAATCAGATCAGATTGTGCTAAAAACCGATATATAATATAATATTATATATAATATTTATATATTATTATATATAATCATATATATAAAACTATATACTAAGTAAAATATAAATAGTATAGTATAGAATTAATATATATATAGTAAAATATATCAAACATTTTCCGCATCCGATCCGCGGATGCGATAAAAAATTGACAATTCTGGTGCATCACACACATTATATATAATATTTAGAAACATATACCCAAAATATTAATAGTGCATATAGTATATAATAGATTATATATTATATATAATATTATGATAGTATATTATATATATATAGTATATATATATATATATAGTAAATTATATATATAGTATATATATAATATTAATATAGTATATATACTATCTATATACATAATAGTTCAAAATTATATATATGTATTATATAAGATACAGATGGCAATCGTTTCAATGAAATTCGGTTAGCGTTAACCCAGTTACTCGTTTACTTGATTGAGTAAAGAGGAGGTATAGCGTTATTCGTACAAAAGTCGTTACATTTTAAAATTCTTTGAATGCGTACCTGTTATTGCGTTACATGTAACGGGTTACCTTGTTCGGTCATTTCGGGCTTTAATTGGAAAGTTTAACAGTTTTGGGTACATGATCAATTATATACTTACTGGCCTGAAGATAAGTCTATTGGAGTTAATAACAGTTTTTATAACTTTTATTCAAAAATTTCGAAAACATTTATTAATGCTTGTGACCAATAATAGGAAATATACAAGATTTAAAATTTTTATCTAATTTTAGTGTTGCATTATGTAATTATGCGAAAAATTATAGTACATTTATATGGTGGAAGTGTTTAGTGATACCAGTTTATTCAAAATTTAAAAATTTTATCAAATTTTTTTATTAATGAAACGGTAGAAGATTTATCTCATGTGTGCGTAAAACTTCTTGACCCTAGCTAGAAGATCTTCTTTCAACATTGTTTGATATTATGGTAGATGCAAAAGTATTAAGATGTAGAATATTATTAATATTAATCAGATGATAATGTAAAAATAATAAAATTGCAGTAATTAAAAGTATTAAAGTTAGGTAATTAATAATACAGCGTAAAATAGGCTCCGGAACAATATAAAATAATAATAAAATCATAAATATAATAATAAAATAATAATAATAATAATAATAAAAAAAAATAATAATAATAATAATAATATAAATAATAATCTTTCATTTAAAAATAAGCTTAATCATATTAATAAATGATTAATAATTTCTTGGTAAACAATAAATAGCATTAAATTAACTTAAAAAAAGAAAGACGTAAGATTTAAAAAATTTATGTGACTTAGATTAATAACATACAAATTACGAATATGAAGAATTGCCTTTAGAAATGACTAGCCTTTCAAACATATTTCAGATTAGCTTGATCTCTTTGGGAAGAGTGAATGTGACCTCGGCAAAGCTGATACCTTGCTACAGGGGCGAGAAGGTAAGGAGTATATGTAGGTGCGAGGAAAAGACTTTTTTAACACAGGGATACCTTTATTAAGTGACTCTAGGGATCTGTTGTTATCCGGAAGTATTTCAACTTCTATTTCTGGTTCATCTTTATTTAATGAGCGCGGTGTGATGTAAGATGACATAACTCGTCGTATATAAAAAAAGTCATCTGGAGCTGCTGAACTTGCCAGCGAATGCCATTATTTCGTTAGGCTCTTGAGATGTTAATTTGCTTGAACCGCTCAGTTTCTGACAACCAGATTACATTCCGTGATACTTTTCCTATTTTCCTCGGTATCATATTCGGGGTTATATGGCGAGCCATTTGATTTTGTTGATTAGAATTAGAAATAAAATGCCAGAACTGCGGTGTTGGCCGAGAATGCAACCTTAAGAAACGCCCGAAATCTATTCTCGAAACTGAACTAATCTGTAAGAAGAGATGAACAGTCTAATGTAGACGAAGGTATTTAAGCGATTATCTTTTTTTCAATTCACTAGCAATAAATTGGAGGCGAAAACTTCCATAAAACAGCTGTTCATCATCCCCTGTACGGCCTAATCTAATGCAACCAGGCAAATTGGTTAAATAGCTAATGTAAACCTTCAAGAAATTCAATTTCAATGTCTTTGAAGCACGGTGAGTGGCTGGCATAAAAAATGGAAAAGCAAAGTTGAAAGAACTTTGAAACTTACTGACAGTAATAAAAGATGCCAATCCCTTTTTCCTCAAAATTATTAAACTCTGTCTCGTTAATTGAACTGGTGCTCGAATCTGTGTTAACAAGTAACCATTGAAAAGGGTCCTTTCAGCACCGCTTTTGAAGCACACACACCATACTTGGCTAAGCAATACACGATAAAGAGACAGACAGGCTTAATGACTAATGTGAGGATTGTAGTATTTCATGTAGAATATTAAGGAAGTATAAAAATGAAACGAATGTGGAAACCAATGTAATTGCGGGATTCGCTGAAAATCCAAGGCACGGTCTAACTGCCAGCTTTAGATTTAAATATTAATTACCACTCAGGACTCCAGTTACTGTTGGCAACCCCTATATAATATTACTTTACGCCTCTCAATAGATTTTTTTTACTGCACCCTCGTGACGCATCGCTGAGCGAAATTGTTTTAATTAAAACTGGTTTCAATGAATATTTTATTTATTTTATACCGAAATAACTTATTTTATTTTTTATTAGCCTTAAAATATCCTGCTACGCCCATATAGAATATATTATATATATATATATGATATATATATATAATTATATATATTATATAGTATATATATATATTATAGTATATACTATATATATATGTAATATATATATAATAATATATATTATATATATCTAAGTATATATATAGTATATAGTTTGAGGATAAAAAGTAGCATCAGGGCCTTTGACAATGAGAACACAGTTTTTTATTAAAACTATCAAACGTTTTCGGAAAGCACATGTTTCCTACTTTGTCAAACCTGTTCTGAAATAGGAACAATAATTTATAAAACTAAAAAAACTTAAGTGTGAGCACGGAAGCAGTGTTACAAATAATATAAGTAAATTATGAATTGCATGTGTCTAATTCATTAACATTTAATAATTAAACGCTGTTATCATAAGTATACAAGCAATCGGTTTCTCAAATGACAATAATGAAAGTAACCTCGGCTTAAATTCTATATTGTACATTGAAAATCTATAAACAAAGATAAAATAGGGCTAACATAATCATTTTAATGATTAATCGAGGCACAGGAGTAACCGTGGAGACACGGCTAATCCTTACGCAATTTCAAACGGTTATGTAGATTAGAAAGCAGTGGTATGGAAAACTACTATGGTAACTACATCGTGAGCGTGCATAAAGAGCAGCACCTTGTATGGTCCACTGTCACTGTTGTAAAGGAAGGTTTCCGTTGTGGCTCGAGTGGATATATCGTTTTCTAAATGGTGTAAGTTGTCTGTTGTGGATTTTGCTTGAGACAATTTTGAAACAATTGGATAAATGAACTAGAAGGGATGCGTCTTATCGTCGGCGATGTGATTTCTTATTACATAAAAAGGTGCGTAAGAAGTTGAACGGAGATTTTGGTGCGGGAAGGACACCCCTGTGCTCATCATCTCACACTGAGTCTGTCGAGTAGAACTGCGAACGATATGCAGCAATTTACAGCGTCACATGTGAATTTTAGGATAGGAGGAGCGGAGCACAGTGGAATACCCCTTGTGTGATGAGAAGCGAACGCTATTTTAAACGGACGCAGTTTGGTCAGAATAATATTTAATGTGTGGTAAAATTCATTAGCAGTGATTAAGGTCTTTACGTAGTTTTATATGGATGTATGAGTATGGTAAAAGTAAATAACGTTAAGTTTGGAAGAGTGGAGAGTCAAAGTTTTGATATCCAATGGAGGAT
>JABUQX010058680.1:0-30050 GCA_015478945.1 Trachelipus rathkii
TCACAGCTCACAGACATTGCTTTAACAGCCACAGCTCAAAGACATTGCTATAACAGTCACAGCTCACAGACATTGATTGCTTCAACAGTCACAGCTCACAGGCATTGCTTTAACAGCCACAGTTCAAAGACATTGCTATAACAGTCACAGCTCACAGACATTGCTTTAACAGACACAGCTCACAGACATTGCTCAACAGCATCAGACATTGCTTTAACAGCTACAGCTTACAGACATTCCTTTAACAGTCATAGCTCACAGACATTTCTTTAACAGTCACAGCTCACAGACATTGTCTTAACAGTCACAGCTCACAGACATTGCTTTAACAGTAATAGCTCACAGACATTCCTTTAACAGCCACACCTCACAGACATTGCTTTAACAGACACAGCTCATAAACATTGCATATTTAACAATTTGACCTCGAATAGCATTTTTAGCAACTCGAATCTAAATAAAATTACAAGAAACTCTCTTTTGTCTTTAATCCAAAAGATTAATTTAGAAGATTAGATCCATCCCGAAATTTTAAATTAAGAATTACATATATATACGTCGTACTTCTTCAATCAGTATAAGTTGGACTCACACTATGTCACCTAAATATTTAAAGATAAGCTAAAGTATTTCGGGCTAACGAATATGGAGTAAGATGTAATAAGCGCTATAACTAACATGAGGCTATATATAGCAGGGTGTAAAAATTGAATCTAATAATTATGTTCAGATCGATGATTCTTACTTAAATTAAAATCAAAAGCTTTTGATGATGCATTTAGTTATCTTATATATAAAATTAACGAATACTTTTCCCGTCGGATTCTTGCACATAAGTCAAACATCAAAAGTAAATAGTAAGCTAAGTTGAGCACAGATATGGGTATGATAACGTAAAGTACATAGTTTCTGGGGCATATAATTATCTATCAAGCAGCAAACAGCAATTTAAAAAGCATCACTCACGAAATTATATGGACGCAATATCTGATATAATGGATGGCAGAATATACGAACGAAAGTATTGAGTGTATTAGCGATGATACTTATATTTGAGAATAGAATGTAAAATCTCCAGCTGAGGTAAAGTTTTATATCTGATTTATTATCTCACCGTAAGATTTTAGCTAAGCTCCTTAAAGTTCTTTTACTAGGTGAGATAATCTCGAGACGTATAGGATACCTACAAAATAGAAATGGGCAATGTGAATGCGAGAGAAGTATCGGGTGTTTGAGAGGTTAATTGAGAAGAAGGTCAGGTAAAGAAGGAAATTATACATTTTGAGAAGTTGTCCCTTTGCGCTCACTTATATCTTTACCACAGGCGTATGGAAAATAGAGCTGCTTTCCAGAAGCTAGTGGGTATTTCGGTATGAGCGCTACCTGTGTCAAGGTAGACTCACAATAAATGATTAGAGGGACTGAAGAATCTGCATAATAATATTTATAATTCTTTTAATATTTGAGCGAAAAGAAAGGCGTTAATACCATAGAAATAAAGTAGCCTGCACAATAAAGTATAGGGGAAATTCAATATATGTATTCTGATACTGTATTATCTGCTTATCGTCCAAAGAATTCCCATCCTCTGCACATTAGACCATTTAGACCGTTGTGTTATAATATATCACTTAGATAAATATTGAATATAGCTTGTAGAACAGCAAGTTTAGCTGATGTTTCATTAATTTAACATTGAATGAATAACAGCTTCGAGATCCCTCAAGTAACTTTAACCTACCGGAAAGGATGATAAACGTGGGTTTATTAGGGGATACAACTATGGTATCAGAGTATATCACTCAAGGTATAATTAAAGTATAATAAGGGATGTAAAAGTTTTGCCGATTTTATGCGCCCTTTACCGAAAGGATTTAACTCATGATTAAATTTGGGTTATCTCCATGAGGTTAAAACTGTATTCCACCATTCAGGTTTGAAGTTATGATCTTAGAAAAATTGACTACGTGTTAGAAAATGTAAGTATCCATGATAGTTTTAAGAGTTTTAGAAGAAGATATCTTATATAGTTGGATATCAAAATCTTATAAAATGGATGCGAACAGTACCTATGATAGATATGAATAAAAGAATAAAATACAATAAAGTATTTGAGGGCTACTGAAAGTACTCTATGGATAAGGGAGCTAGATTATCTCGAGGAAGTGATGGTACTTATAAGCTTGACAAGTGTAAATCACTGGCTCAGAGTAAAAATTTTGGCTTCAACCATAGGTACTCGAGGCCTATTGACTCAACATATATATTATGATAATATAATTATAAAATATATAATATATTATATATATATTAAATATAATATATATATAATATATATTATATTAATATTAATATTATATATAATATATATAATATAATTATATATATTATAATATTAATATATAATATAATTATAATATTGATATTAAATAATATATATATAATATTAATAATATATATATATATTATTATATAATAATTAATAATAATATAAGATATTAATATATTAATATTAATATTATATAATATATTATTAATATATTAATTTTAATATAATATTAAAAATTATATAATAATAATATAATATAATAATATATATTAATAATTAATATCAATTATATATTAATATATATATATATAATATTAATATATATAATATAATATATATATTATATATATATATTGGTTCAAAGGCAACAGAGAGGGGAAAGCTTGATGAATATTCACCTGCAGATTCTGGGTGGGAGGCACTTTAATTCATTAAGAAATGATCCTGTAAAAACGTTATGATAGACGAACTCCCTCTGGTAGAGCAGAAAAGAGAGAGACAACGCACGAAGAAGAAGATGTGTTGTGGTTTATGTGTATGTTGTGTGGCGTGAGAGAGAGAGAGAGAGAGAAAAAAAAAGGAAGAATGTGTGCGTGCGTGCATATAAATTAATAGCTAGATAATCGTCGTAAGAGCAAGCATAAAAATACAAAGATTTTTTTGAAAGGAAAATTTTATGAAAGCGAAATCAAGCAAAGAAACTAAAGTCTCAAAATGTGTTAAATTTAAAACCTTGAACTCTGCTCTTCGAGATCGAAGGACCTGACTGAAAGCTGTAGAAAGAACTACTTTCCTCTTCCCTCAACTTTTACAATTTTTTTTCTGTGATTTTACCATTATGGTTGGAGTGAGTAGTATAGACTCAAAAATAATATATATTACGTTAAATATTGAATGGGAGAGAATGAATCCTTGAATTGGAGAATTTTTAACCTGTTTCACTTTCATAATCATTAACAGCACTTAAGCACCCCAAATACTAACAAATCATTGGGAGGTAAATAAGCCGGGATCAAATTCAAACAAATAGTCATAAGGCTACTAATCTTTAAGAACGGGTGGGGAGTGGTAGAAATGGGTAACATCTGAATATAATTAATGTCGAATAATATTTTGTTGAACACCTAAATAGATTTTGGTTCTATATAACCATATCATAAACAAATAAAAAAATATACTATACTACTATATACTATATTATATACCTCAATACAATATTTAATATTTTTCATATCTTAATATATATATATATATATATATATAATATATATATATATATATATATATTATATATATAGTATATATATTATTATATCATATAATGAACAATACGATACTTTTATAAGATCTTCAAATTTTTAATAAGTTCAAGATAACAGAATTTGCAGTTTGATCACTCGAATGCACTAACAGTTCTATCTTGGCACAAATTGATTTTAAATTATACAACGACATGTGTTAAAAATTCTAGATTAAACTGAAAAAAATAACAATATAACTTCCAACTTATAATAAAAGATTAAAGAATTCACACCGAACGATGATTCACTCGTCTGTATCACTGCCGCTCTTGCTTCGCCGCTCTAATAAGTCTTACTCTGCACTAATTGTCACACTTTTGATTGGTCTTTTAAGGAGTGACGTGATAAGTAATTGTTAAACAAAGTCACACCTTATTAAAATATATAAGCTCTTATATAGAGCCCCCTTTTTTAAAGGAGATTGTCCTTTCAAGGCAATTTAAATTAAATATACCAATCACTAAAATTCAATGCTTCAGGAATCCATATCCATTTTGGATCACACGAGGCAAGTTAATGAAGTTAATGACGTGAAGGGTTAGTTTGTTGAGCAATGGGAATGGGATGAGGTGGAGAATCATACAATCAGAATGATTGTCATCAAAGTCTATAGTACGTATTTGTCGAGGTCTTAAGTGAATGACAGAAGGCTCATGTCTAGGGTTCATGTCTAAAGTAGGACGTATAGTGAGAGCCGTGACGTTAGATGAAGGATTGTTAATGCCTACATTACTAGCTCTAGGATGGTTCAATCGTCTAAATATAATTACAAATAAAATACATGCAATTATGAAGAACACAGTAACAAAATGGCTTGAAGCACATGAAACAGTAAGTAAGTAAAATACCTAATGCGTGATGATTCAAGGATGAATTGATGTAATCTAATTGAGACTATCCCAAACTATATTAAGAGATTAAATTTTAAATTAAATAGAAAATTTGGGAAGGAATAAAATGATAAAATAAAAAATATATATATAGAAATTATCATAGGTACACTATGATAGAGGGAATTATGAACTTAAACTTTAATACATAAGAGCGATTTGAAAATGATTCCTGATATCAGTTAATTAATAGTTAGAGTACATCCTTGATCCAAAATATTTTATTCGAAAGGTAAACATAATTAAGGTAGAAAGATATATGCAATATATTAGAACATCCACAAGAAAGTGCAACATAGAGTAGGTTTGTTAATTACATATATAGGAACAGCTCACAAAAAGGAAATGTAAAAGAACTAAGAAATTGGAACGTAGTACATATAAAGTTGATTAATACATGTAAACAATGAAAGAATTGCATGTTAGACATATAACTATATTTCACAATCTGTTTAACTGCAAATAACTTAGGTTTAAACTCTACACTAGAACGTTCATAAGTAGTAGGAGTATGCATAGAAAGATCTGAAAAAGTGAATTATAAGGACAAGGTAGAATAATGTCAAGGATGGTCTAATCTCAATAAAAGATACTTCTTTTACGGAGAAAGATAAGCATGAAGAAATGAAGGTCGCCAAGTATGTTCCATGTTGGTCTCAGAGGAAATTGATTCAAATCATATATTTGATTTCTGAAGATTGATGAGAAACATTTATTCTCATTCAAATTGGTCGTAGCATTGAAAGACCGGAAAGGATTATTATGGATTTGTAGTTTCAGGAATAGGCTAGATAAACGTATAAGCAAAAGAAGCAAACAAAGCAAGATTTGAATGCACTAAGAATGTATCAACATCTGAGAAAGAACATAACTATTTAAAATACAAGTAAATACAACTAAAGCACACATATATGTAGGACAATTTTATTACAATGCTACATATATTAACAAGTTGCTTATAACTAGCTTGTTAAATATTTTTCGATTTTCTGGTTTTCTGAACTTTTCTATTTTTATTTTGTTTTCTTTTCAATTTTGTATAAAGTTATAAAGTTAGGTAAAGATTACCCAAGCATATAAAAGTATAAGAGTATAAAACATATAAAAGATAAAATAGTAACACATATAAAGGATTATGTAACTTACATATAATTTACATTACTCAATCATATAAAAGTATAAGAGTATAAAACATATAAAAGATAAAATAGTAACACATATAAAGGATTATGTAACTTACATATAACTTACATACTAAAGTATCGAAATCACGCGCGCAAAACACATGGAAGTTTCGACTTACTTAATTACTATGGGATCGGAATCGCGCTTAGAGCACACGATTTAGCTCGATTTTAAAAACTGAACTATTTACATAATTTACAATTACATATTTAATTCAACGGAACTGTCCATCGAATAAATATAAGGACGAACACTAATTATTTATGTGTGTTCTAAGGATAATAAATGTATTGTATATTGTTGATATGATTTATGTTTCGTGTTTTTGATATAGCTCCAGTGCTGCCAGGATCCGTACCACTGGGTGTAGGATTGACAGCAGTGGAGGTAGTAGAACTTTGGGAATTGTATTAAAGAAGATGATGATAGACACATCAAGTAAATTATTAAGGAAGAGAATCTATGAAGTAGTGTAACAGATTAGATTATGTATAGAAAGTATACATATACTATTTAGTATAGGGATCATATTGGTTAAAACTGCAGAGAAGTATGAACTAAGAACTGCAAGAGTGCTTTTGATGAAAATATCGAATGATGGCGAGTAAGCTTCGGCAAGAGAAAGTATTGTGATGCGTAAGCTTGGGAGGAAGTTTAGGATGAGAAGTTGTAGGTGGAAAGCTTAGGAGTAATTCAGGAGGACGTCCTCTTGATACATCTAGAAGGAACTGCTAAAAAGTGGCAACAGATACTGAAATTACGGAATGCATAGGCAAGGAATTTGAGACGTCCAACTAGAAGAGATAATTAGAATCAATGATAAGACGAGACTACGACGAAAATGAAGAAGAAGGAGAAATCAGCTATAAAAAAAGGAGGAGAGTGACAACTCGATGAAGCTCGCATTGACTACTGAAGGTTCAATTAGGAGAGTTTGCAACGAGCGATATATAATTGTGCGTAATAGAGGACTGGCTAAGGAGATCTTTTCGATCTGTCTCCTTAAGCAAAGTTTTCTTCCGGTGAAGGAACCGGGAAACTGTATGTTGGTTAGCTCAATCATTTAATAACTAATAGGTTCACTGATGCACCTTGTTTAGGTACTAGGAACGAAGGGACTAACTACTTGGTAAGAAGAACGCTCAGACAGAAGTGGAAACTAATGAACATGAGAATTCGCCAGCGACAAATTAGGTATGCGTAGAAGGAAGATGAAAGCTGTGGAAGTATGAGAATAGTTCTACGTAAATGGATGAGATTTCAAATAGGGATGACAATTTCATTTGGCTTGTACCAAAGATGGAATCGTGGACTCTAATGGTGTTTGTGTGATGGGTAGATAAGCTGTGAGGAACTGTACTTGGAGAAAGATGTAACGAAGGGGGAATGAGACTCAGGGGAAATAGATTACATTCCTTTGGTGTTGTTGCTCCTGGTGTCGCTGTTGTTGTACCGGTTGTTGGTGTTAATGGCACTACATCGTGTTTGTGATGGCTGTTTGCACCTGGCGTTGCTGCTGATAGACGTGTTGTTGCATTAGTTGCAACTGTGACGTTGTTGCTGGCCGGTATAAATCTTTAAGCAATAAAAGGCCTGCTTCTTCTTCTTTAGTCTAGTCACTTATCATCTCAGTCTATTTGGATTGTGCTTCCAAGCTATCAAATGTCTACTTTTGGAGTGCAGTGTACTGGTTATAATATTCATAGTCTACTGTGAATACAGAGAGTCTACTCTCTTAAATTGCTAAGTCTACTTAGTGCTAACTATCAGAAGTCTGCTTTGAAATGCAATCTATTGCAAACTAGTCTACTAGTTATTTAATTCATAGTCTACTGTGGATTCGAATTCTCTGTTAGTAACCAAACATCGCAGAAGTTATTTGTAATATTTCAGGACATTTACTACAAGATAAGGTCCATCCAATTTCTTGAAAAGTTTAGGTGATAAATGGGGAGGTTTGACAGCTAGAAGATAAACATAATCGCCAACACGTATAGGACGAATAGAAGCCTTTGAATGATGCTGTTGAACAATCCTGAATGTTTCTTTTTCGAGTTTCTGACGAGCCAATTCGCGGATAGCAGCTGCTCTTTCGGCCATTTCCGCGTATAAAGTCATATAAATGAATCTTTTAAAGGCTATGTTTGTTAACAAACGCACAACAAGGGGGAACAGTAGTTCGCGAACAGATCATTAATAGAGTATCGACTCGCCGGAACATAAAAATGAAACAGAAAATGAGATGGGTTACCGGAATAGCAGAGTTAATCATGTGTGATTAAGGATAATTGTGCAAAGCAATATATTTTAACCTGCCATCAGTCCGTGCGCGTAGATGACATAAATGATCATAAGTAATCTCAATACGGATTATTTCTCTCTCAAACTGTGGTGCTCGAAGGATTCAGTGAGGTGATACGTGCATTTAAGATACCGTTTTAGCAGATCTCCTTGAATATAATGATACGGAAGTGAACTCCGCGCTCTCATATAGTTAAGATTTCGGTAATGACCCCATTCGAAGAGAGTGTTCCGCACTACATAGCTTGCGATGTCCGAGAACTTAAAGCATTATTCGAAAATAAGCGATGAAGTGCATCGAGCGTCCTTAAAAATGACAGATATTATACTTAGCCCCTTGTTAATCTTACACTTTGGAAGTGGACCTATTGTTCACTAAATGTAACTCTATGACCAAAGGATGATGAAAGGCAAGGATACGATTTTATAGATCCAGGATTGAGTTCGAACACATTATTGACCTAGATGCATTAGAAAGTACATGGTTACAGAAGAAAAAACGAAAGTGGATAACCTCGGGAAGTTATACTTCTCCCTTATGCGGTATTCAGACTGCGATCGATAGATGTCTGCAACTGTATTAGTTGAATTCCAAATATATATAAGGTGAAATTAGGAGAATCGGAACTTGCATAGTAATATTATTTTTGGGAATATCCATAAGTAATATAAACTTGTACAATAAGGTGCTGGTGAGAGAAAAGAAATGCTAAAGGACATAAGGAGAAATGAGAAATCTTACATAATATGTCCTAGGATAAATACCGACAGATTCCTAGGTACATTTCTCTGTCGGTGGAAGAATACTCATATGAAAAGGTAATAACTCTAGTGTCAGGAAAGCTATCGGAATAGAATTATGGATAGAGCAATAGGAGGGCTTTAGATTGGAACGCTGATAGCAGAGACGCATTGTCAGGTTATCCTCCTTAGAAGAAAAAAGGTGTCCAGTGTGCGAACGGATGACGACTTAGATTAGTCCGAACTATATCAGTTACATTAATATTGAGACAATTCAGGATTAAAGGACTGATTTAATTTCCACCTTTCTAAACGACCAGTAACTGTTAAATGGCAAAAAGGTGATCAATGCGGAATAGATCCGTGTAATTTTAAGGGATAGAACCAATATTATGGTTCTAAATTTGGTGAGCAGCGTGTACTATGATGCTAAAGCTCCTTTTTCGGTGTACTATAGTTAATTTTTAAGCCTTTGCTAACAATTGGGATGTGGAAAACGCCAATGGTTTTTTTTCCCTTTATCAATGCCAACTGAGCTACCGCTCCCTCTGCCAAATCTGAACATTGTGCTAGGATTTAAAGGTAGTCTGATAGGGAAAGAAAGAGCAGGAATCTAAAAGAAGAATTCTTTAAAGAATCATAACGGATTGTTTGTCAATTTGCAAGAAATATGTAATATTTCTTACTTTAAGAGCAGAGTAAGAGCGGGTTGAACTACTGTTGAATTCGGGATCAATTGGGAAAAATAATTAAAGAAACCGAGGACTGAACGGACATCAGACACATTCTGAGGAATTTTAAAACCCTTAATAGCTTCCAATTTGATCGGATCTGGAGACAGCCCCTTTTCACTAATTTTAAAACCTAAAAGTGACACTACGCTTTTGAAAAATGAACACTTTCAAGCTTTACTTTAAGCTGTGCCTTAGAAAGAGCATTAAGACTTTAAAAGAGAGAAATAATGCGTAGGGATGTCTTTCTGAAAATAAGTTATCTTCTAATAAATATTCACCAGACACTATCAGCATCCGGAGAGTGCCATTTCCATTGTACGACTGAATACAGAGGGTGCATTGCTGGCTCCCTAAGGCATGACCCTCATTTGATAATGCCCTCTAGTAGTGGAGAAAGCAGTGTAAGGACGAGACGTATCTCTACCTCAAGTGGTAAACTCTGAAAAAAACAATCGAAGAGAACACGCGTGCGGAGCCTATTAATGACAGAGACTCTGAGATGTTCGTAAAGGAAGCATTCGTATGGAGGGAGATTCAGCGCTTCCCGGTAGTCCACTAACATCTCTGTTTAAAACCAGTCTTTTTAGGATTAAAAGTAAGGTGAAGTATAGGGAATACTCGGCTTTATTGTACCCTCTTTCCAACGTCTTCACCTTCATCATGCTTCAAGTTATTTTATGTGGGAGACGTATGGCGGTATACTACATAGCTGGGACTTCCAACTATAAGTTTAGATTGAAAATTTATTTAAAGGGAAAATTCCTACTGGATCATCAGCTAAAGCGATAGTGTTTCTATTTTTAACCAAAAAGGAAAGCATGTCTTCTAATTGAGAAGGATTATTCAAAACATACTTGGAATCCTTACTGGACTCAGAGAGTAAAATTTCTCGAGTAACTTCTCTATGAGTAGAGCGATTTTAGAAACTGTGAAGTGTTAATGTCATATGGTTCTGAAGTTTATAAAGAAGTGAGAAGCGTATGTAAGTAGGTAGTGGATTGTCAAATGAAAC
Source organism: Trachelipus rathkii (assembly GCA_015478945.1). Lineage (NCBI taxonomy): Eukaryota > Metazoa > Arthropoda > Malacostraca > Isopoda > Trachelipodidae > Trachelipus > Trachelipus rathkii. The sequence goes on from JABUQX010058680.1 coordinate 10,494, forward strand.
CGTGTCGGCGCCTAAATTTACCAGCTCAAGCAAAATGTTGCCCTTATTACATGTAGAAAGGGTATTTCCAAAGAAAAGGGTGCCCAAAAGAAAGGAAATCCTTTTTGCTCTCAGAAATGAGTACTAAATTCTCTGGGGGAGATGCACCAATGTCGGACTGTACCCTAGCAGGGAGAATATACCGGAAGTAAGGTAATATTTCTAAGTCTGAAAAAGTATACACCTTATAAGATAAGGTATCATCTGTGACAACATCTCGGCTTTCAGAAATTTTATCCGAGTATATGGTCGGGTGCGATGAAAAATTTGTATAACTTCGGCTACAATGTTATCCGCGTAACGGGTTTGGTGCGGCGAAGATAAAGGAAAATTAATAGCATTCAGTCTATCAGCAGGTATTTCCGCGTATCTGGTCTGGTGCGACGAAGATAGAGAAGGATGAGTGGCTGAATTAATCTCCTGTATGGAAGTAGGATAAGTATTAGAACTGTCAGAAGAAGAGAAAGTAAAATCAGAAGGGTGTTTAAAAGTAGTATTATAATGATGGTTGGGAGTGTTACTTACCTCATTTATGTGTAGGAAGTGTACTCGTTTATTATTATTATAATGACTTAACAACTCTTTCTGGTGTTGTACTACTTCTTCTGCAGTGAATCCTTTTTCCATATTGCTGGTATGGTCCATTTCATCTTCAAGAGATGAGTAAAAAATTTTATGTTCCACGGTAGGAACTACGGATCAACACCGACTCTGTTTATAGTTACACCTCACATTTTTATTAACCAATGACGTCTGAGAAGGACCCCACCTAGGATTAGGAATGCTTGTAACAGGACGACCATGTGATTTATGAGGCAGTGGTGCTCTTGTAGAAAGAGACACCGCGGTGGTATGATTCGGAGTACCAGTATTTCGATACACTCTCGTATAAATATTACCATGACGAGGTAAATTCGGCTCGTTAATGGGAGGTGCAGCGCTATTCCGCGCATATCTGCCACTGGGCAAGACATTTTGAGGCGGAAAGTTGCCCTGAAGCATTGGCGCTGTGGTACTCCTACCTGAATTACTATTTAGTAAAGTAATTTGAGGCACATATCTGCCGCGGGGCAAGATATTTTGAGCATTTAAAGGGAGGTGCCTTGGGGGGCACTGACCGAAATCACTATTTGACGAAGTGATTTGAGTCTTACGTGTATTATTAGGAGGGTGCATCGGTGTGCACCGACCATGGTCACCACTAGGTGACAATAATTGTGCCGGATGAGCTCTTATAGTGGGAGGCACAGCGGTGCTCCGACTATATTTACTTTGAAGTTAATCACAAACGGCAGGAAGAGCTCTATTTGGAAAGGGCGTCGCAGTATTCCGCTCAAATCTGCCTTGGAGCAGATTCCGAGGTGGAAGCGCTTGGTGCGGAGAAAATACTGCGGTGCTTCGGCTACATTCACCGCGAAGTGATGCAGGCAAAGGCAGATGAGCCCTGTTTGGAAGTGGCACGGCGTTGCTCCGCATATAATCACCCTGGAGTGCGTAATTCCGAGGTGGCAGCGCTCGGAGCGGAGGAGCCACTGCGGTGCTCTGTCCAAAATGACCGAAATTCGAAAAAAGAGTAGGAGGGCATCCCTTCTCTGCAGGGATACTCCTCTCAACATACTCCCCCATGGTAGAAGCATGAGTGTTCAAGCAGCCTCCGGTAACAGAGGAGCGATTATACCTCCCTGTGGTAGGGGGTTGAGTATTCAAGCAGCCTTCGGTAACAGAGGAGCGATTTTCACAACACCACCCTGGAGTGGAAGATTGTTGTGTATTCAAGCAGCCTCCGCTAAAATGGTCTCAGGTACTGACAGAGATCCTTGTAGGAGGAGGTATAGAGAGTGTTCCGGTACTGACAGAAGCACTAACATCTCCTAAATTATTCCGGGCTGAATTATGTACAGCAGGATTGTAACTTACCAAACCTTTTGATTCTATGTCCTTTATGGCAAACGGAGACTTTAAAACCTGACTATAAGTTCGGTCAGAACCTATGTGGGTAATGTTGTCGTTCGAATGGCTTTGGAGACTATTAAGAGGAATGGGTGAACCTTTCGCATTATTGGTTCCCTTCTTTATTAACCTTAAAGGTATCTCCATAAATTAACCTCGAGAACCGATAAAATGTACACAATCGCGCGGTATGTTTATCGTAAGCGGTAATATTTTTAAAGTGTCAGTTCCTATCAATATGTCTAATCTGAACGACGTAGTATTCGGAAACACATAAAAATTACACTTAAACGACTTACCATATATTAATACTTGTAACTCAACTATTCCTAATATTTCCAACTCTTGGCCAGATATTGATTTTAGTGTAATATTAGGCTGGTGTAAAACAGGACGGTTTTTAACCCTACATCACATAACTTATGTATGTCAGACCGTAAATATTTTTTTATAAAAATTACAATAATACTTTCTAAGAGTTGAATAGAATATTTGTTTAACGTATTCAATATAGTAAAAGCAAAATGAATATCGAAATGATGCAAATATACAATGAAAATTAAAAAAAGCAAAAAAAAATGGCAATAATTATTTTATAAAAAATTTTTAAAATGCCGGTCTACTGGACATAAGAAAACCGTTAATGAAATGTTTTAAAGCTATGTGTTCTAGGGTTAATTTCCGCACTGTTGTATAGTTGCTGAAAGAGGCCTTCTTTCAAAATCAACCTAGAAGCTCCACAATCTAGCAACCCGAACGTATCAATTACCATAGAAAAATTGTATGTGAGTTGGAAGGGAAGACCATATAAAACTCCAGTTTTTATATAGTTAGAAGTTGTGAGTATGAAAGAAGATGGTAAGGGGTTTATTTCTTCAAAATAGAAAGGACATAGGGTCAGCTACTTTATTTATACTCTCGTGTATACTCCGAGAGGGGTAGGGCTGTTATGAACCGAAGCCGGATTCATAACGCCCGTTAAAAATTCGACTTATTATTGGTAGTGTCAACTTCTGTGTGTGTGTAAAATTATAATGTGTATTTTCGGTAGACGAGACATTAGTACATGTATAATTACACTTAGGACGAGTAAAACTTACATAAACATGAGGTGACAAGGTTAGGACATGGCACACACTGTGTACAAGAGACATTAGAAGAATTTTGGACGGAGACTCGAGTAGGAGGAAGAGGTATGTTTATTAAGTTGAGACGATACAGAAGAAGGAGAAGGAGTAGAAGAAAATGAATCAGAGGGAGGTGCCTCAGACCTCTTAAATATCATTTCTCTAATTACTATACCTTCATTCTTTGACTTACCCTTTTTAACCATTCCTGCTTCTAAAGGTAAAAACTTTAGTCTCCTCAGAGCCTTGGGATGTTTGTAATCCCAGGATGATCCATAACATGCAAGTTTATCCCCACGAGCATGATATTTCATACAACTACTACAAAATTCTTTAAATATACACTCACCATCGCTATGGCCATATCTTTCCCACCTAAAACATTTAGGCATGTGAACTCTATTAGTTGTAGAATCTCTAATTTTCTTGTCTTTACACTCTGTAAAACCTTGATGGTCCTCTATAGGTGGGGAAGTACCCCTTCTAAGAGGGCACTTAGCATTGCAGCTCTCATAAGGTGATGCTCAGCCCTTTTTACCTGTGAAGGCGTAACACTACTGAGGGACAGTACGGAGGGACAGAGGGGGGACTTCGTCCCCCCCGTCGTCCGCCGGTAGGCCAAGAAACCCCTCCTGTCATTTTTGCGCTTTACCCTTGGATTATCTTTTAGTTAAAAAAAAACGACTTTGGCAACTTTGACTTCCTCGGAGCGATAGAGCTGTTCGTTTCTCATAAAGATAATTATCATACAGATTTTTCCCAACATTTTTTCCATTTACAATTTTCCTACTTTTTTTAATTTCATGATAAAAATGTCTCCTGATTATAAAATTTATTTATTTTCTTATAGCTGTTATAGTTTTTTGTTAAATTCATGTTGCTTTCGGGAGCGACTCATATATTATAGCATAAGTAATTATAACTATAAATATATAAATATATATATAAATATATGATATATATATATATATATATATTCTCTATTATATTTAACAAAATTGAATGGCTAATACATCATTGAGAGTGGCTTTTATATAGATATAATATATATATATAATATATATATATAATTATATATATACTATAGTATATAAATATATAAATATATAATTATATATATATATATATGTATATAATTATTTAAATAATGTATATATATATATGTATACTACTATATATAATTATTAATATATATATTCTATATATATATATATTATATAATATATATATATATATAATAATATATATATCATATAAATATAGTATATAGTATATATATATATATATATTAATATATAAGTATATATATATTAGATAATATATATTAGTATCAGTGATGGGCATCGATACAAAAAATTGCTTAAGCGATACCGATTCATCGATATACACAAAAATTTACTTTAGCGTTACCGATACATCGGTACTATGTTTACCTTCTTTGGCGATACCGATACAGTATCGCCGATACATGTATAGATACTTAAGATGTAAAGATTATATAATGTAACGTAATTGTAATTGTATATCTATATATTTAAGGTGTAAAGGATTGTAACTGATACATAAGTTTTCTATATATTCGGGCTATAATATAGAAGCAGATAAGCACAATTGCTAACCAGTACATCAGGTGTTTTAACTTTTGGCATCTGCGGATGTGAACTTAGGTGGCAAGTTATATTCAACAGGATTAGACATTTTTATCTAGTTTTAATGTATGTAATTTTCAGTTTTAACAGAAAACCCATACATTGGCATAAGCTTCGATTTCCGAGAATAATACAAGATGGATCTTTGATAAACAATATACAGTATAATCCGGCAAAATTTTATCATGAAAATAAATACAGTCTACACCAGAATATTGTTCATATGCGAATATCCGCCCTCAGCGCATCTTACGTCCTCGTGCAGAAGGGATAAACTGTAAAATGAAGATCTTTCACCACGTTAGTGTACTAACAAATAAGAAATACAGAAAAGCAAATTGATTTCATAACAATAAAAACAAAAGAGTAACGTTGAAGTTTCAATTTATCTATATATAAATATATTGATAATATATATAGATATAAATATATATAAATATATATTATATACATATATAGATATATATATATAATATACTATATATATATAAGGGATATAAATTGAAATATATATATATATATATATTTATATATTAAAGTAAAGTATTATATATTATATATAATTATATATATATAATATATATATATATTACAGGAAATTATAAATTATATATAATTATATATATTAGATATATATATATATAATATATATAATTATATGTATATAATATTATATTATATATATATAAGGAATATATAATATATATATATTACTATATCAATATTATATATATTATATATATTATATATATAATATATATATATATCTATATATATATATATATATATAATAAATATTATAAGCTAGATACTGCGAGGCTGGTTATTATAAATATAAATCAATATTGGGGTGTGTAAAATAGTAGATAGGTCGTTTAATCGTATAAAATATGCAAGAAATGACAATTGAATATTGACAATCATTAAATTGAATGGTGAATATGAGATTGGTAATAATCGCATATAATTTAGACTTTTACACTCGTTTGTACATGCGTCAATAAGTATGAACCGTCACTAATAATAATTTACCCTTATATCAAACGATTTAGACACAAAATTCTTCAACACAACGACTCTCTAAGAGAGTCGTACAACCAATCCCTGAAATCTGGCTTTGGTCGATCCCCTTTCGGCTCGACAATCACATTCAATGCTTTGGCATTCTCCTCGCTAAAGCGGGAGATGCTTTAGTATTTCGCTGGCTTTTCTTCGCTTTTGTCCTTAGTTACAAGATGTTTTATAAGAAGGCGACACCAATCTTTGTTAAGAGAGTACAGGGGCTGCAAATTCGCCTCGACATAGAGGTGCACACTCCTATGAGCATACATTGCAAATGTTTTAACTACCGTGCCTTACACATGAAATTTCGCTATAGAATTTGACTTGAAGACTAATGACTTTTCAAGCTCTATAACAATTTGTGAAGTAGATGGTTTATGCAACTTCTTTGATTTCTTCTTACCTCTCCCTTCCTACATTTTTCAATAAATACACAGGAAGTGGAATAAGACAGAAGGAAGAACTACTTTGAAAGAGGTTAAAGACTAACAATTTTGAATAATACCACACTTTTTAACAAATTCATTTTTCTCATCTGTATTTTTATTTTATTGCCTTGTCCTACTCTTTCCCTTCTCAGGTGTCCTTTTTCCTCTGTTTCTTATTTCTTTCTTTTCTTATTTAGTTCGTCTTTCTTTTCTGTTTCGGGAGAGTTACAAGTAAATGATTTTTACATTCCTGAGATTTTCAACTCCTACTTTGTCGTCCTATATTATGTGAGCATTATTGTTAGTAATCTTTACCACACGATATTGTCCACTGTATCTAGCTTCAAGCTTCCCAATATTATATTGTTAATTTCTCACCAATAGATATTTAGCATCTTTTAAGTTCCGGGGAAGGAACACAGTTCTATTTCGGAGATTGTTCTTTTTGCAAGTGGCTTAGCCATCAAACTTGCGAGTTTTCCTATGTAGTTATCATAGGTAATAGGTCTGTCTGGCACATCTGTATCTAATAGACCTACCTGGTAGTTTATATTTGCCATACTAAGTTTAGCTAGCACAATGCACTTGCAACAATCAATTGGAATGACAAAAAACATATGGAAAATATCGAGCCACCCTGCTCATCTTAGTTCTGGTTCGTCGCAACATAGTCTAGACAATGAGAGGCCTTGTGAAAATTTTCTGCCTTGGAATAGCCGGGACTGGCATCTCGTCAGTCGTAATTGGCATGTGCCTCAAACAGATGGGACGTGTAATTGGCGCCTTTATCTGTGACCATGTTGTGAGTTTAATAATGAAGGAAGATATTTTATTTACATGCACTTTCACTACCGTCTTTAGTTATATCTCTGAGAGGAAAGGCCCAAACGTAATGTGAGAACCGATCTACAAGGGTAAATAAATACTTATAGCCCCTGCAGGGGGGTAACTTAAGAATATTGCATTCATAGTTTGAAACTTGTGACTGACCTAGTCTTTATTTTCCATAGATGTGGATTAATTCCTTCCATTGCTGCAGCTGACATGTTCACACATCTGACGATCTTTCACAGCGCCCTATGCATGCCTGGAAGACCTAAAGTCCAACTTTTATAGCGTCCATACAACGATTTATTCCCAGCGTGTCCCTGGAATGTGTTTACTTTATCCCCCTCATCGTATAGCATTGGAAGCAAATTTGGCATAGCTCAAGTGAGAATCCCACCTACAAATGAAATTATCTTCACGTTGATACCCAAAGACTTTTGTCTTTTTAATAATCAGAGAGCTTTTTTTCGTTTTATCTAATAACAATGTTTTTTATGTATTCATCATTTTCCTGATTGATCAATAATTATATAATCGATTTGTTTTAAAAACCGCTTTAATGTCTATAATGCGCTTTATACTAAATTAGTCATTTTTAATCTCTATGGTTTCTTCACGTCTCTCAACATGTTGCTTTAATGTGTACCTTTTGAGTTTTCAGATTGGATCTAACTAATTACTTTCCATAGCATAATTTCGCTTGAGTCATGGAAAGAGTGATTCAATGGAATTCAGTATTCTCTATTCGTAATTATTTAGTAGTAAGCATAAGAATTTGGTAGCGTTTCATTTAAAAGGATGGCTTTGTAGCCTTCATCGTTATTTTTGATGGTCTCGAGCGTGCTGTTCAGTTTCAAATTCCTCTCGATCACCGTTTTCAAGGGCGGTATCGTACATTCCGAAACTCAATTTAAAGTTCCAAGTTGTTTGTTGTTCTGTTGTTTCGAGGTATCTGTGCTCTGATTGGTCTGAGAACGCCTCGCTGAGGGAACATCCCCTGATTCTCTTTCTGTAGCGTTGACCGGCGCACTAATTTCTGAGAGAATTTATGAGAACCACGCCTCATCAGAAATTGAATCATTTATACTTGCAATTATTTCATTATCTATAAGGTATAACGACAAAGGGTTGTTTTTAGAAGTGATTAAATGCCAGACGGTTGAATGACTATACAACATCTATTTGCGGACCTTTGAACTTTTGATTTTTAGACAGGTTTCACTCGACTGCTGTTATATCGAGAATAATTACCTCTCTCGAGGTCGTTTCAATTGCAAAACTTCGGCCTACGATAAGATATCCGTATTTTAAAAGTATTTTATTTACACAGAAGCATTTTATTAGCATAATCATATTTTGTTCAGTCGGAGATAAAGACACTGCATAGAATTGGCGATGGCCGACTTTCTCAATCATGTTGATACTATTGCACATGATTGCTATATTGTTGGCGTGTACTATGATACCTTTAATCGTCCCAGCTGCACTAAGGTACGTCATGATGATGGACGCCTTTGGATGCTTTCTTGCATTTCAAAGGCTTTTGTCTGCAGCTTCATTCAGATTAATCTTCTTCCAGATAGGGTTTTCCAGTAAAAATGATTTAATGGGGCGATTACACTGCCCAACAATTACAATGTATTGCGGGATAAAACACGAGCCTTAAAAAGGCTCTTAAATCTCTTATTAATAATATAAATAACTAATATCTTTTTATTTTCAAATTAGGTCGTATACTCCGTCTCATTGATGTGGGTATCCTAATAGATCAATTCCGTTTTTCCCATCTGTCTATTGAGGGTTTAGCTTACTGTAGGTATTGCAAACGCTAACACCTTTCGGCAATTGTGCTCTCTTAGTCTTAGTATGGAATAATATACTCCTCTATATAATTTGTGTCACGAGGCACTGAAGAAGATATATGACGAAAGTTAAACAAAACGGGACGTGTGAATAATCGCCCATGGCAAGCAGAAACACTGAAAGTTGCCGAGTTAACTAGTGATAGGGTGAAGTTAAACTTTAACGCGTCTGGATGTAATGGTATCCCATAAATCTTGCGTCATGTCGATACGGTTGAAAAGTATTTGTTTCCCTGCAATGTGAATATTGTTCCTGCTGTGTAAACTAGGCTTGGTTCCGCCTCTTTATTAATTCAGGGAAGTCTGAAAAATCTGACTCTATTGATGACTTTTTTCCAATATCGACACACGAATGCTCAGGTCTGAATATATATTTCGTACAGCAGCTGTGCATCAAATTATTAATTCAGACTCTAGTTGAGTATATATCTTGTGAGGGATCTCTTGCTCCATAGCATCGGGGCAGCCTCTTGATGTTGGGCTCTTATAATGGAGTCATGTATTAGTAATTCCAGTTAATATTCTTTCGGAGGTAGACCGCTTGTTCCATTTGCATTATTTGACCTCTTTATTTATACTGTGTTCCGGCAGCTCATTTGCCTTATATTTTCAAAATCCTCCCCATCCTTTCATTTTGTTTAAGTTTATAGGATGTATTTTCTGTTATACGTTACGATTGAGAAACAAATCATTATATCCAATAATAAATCATTATCAGTATGTAGTACTAAAGGGGACATGCGTAAAAGAGGGTGAAAGAGTTTTAGAGGGAGATTTAGGATCTCGGGAAATTCCATGCACAAATTTATTTTAAAATAAATTCTAACTTTTAACTATTAGTTGGGGGTCAATTAAAATGTCATTTTGAAAGTTTATACCTAAATTATATCGTTTAAGAAATGACAGACCCAAGATGTTTACCTCTACGTCAGCAATATAGAACTCATCTACATAAATTTTACTCATATTAATGTCAAATTTAATAGTTTTTACATCATAGATATTAGACAGAGCAGTTGGTGGGGAATTTGACTTTTTTCCTTCCCCTTCCTTTAGCGGGGGAAACCTTGGCCCTGCTTGGCTTGGTTTTATGCGATAGCTTTTTAGCGGCGACCATACTTTCACTTAACAAAGAGAGTTTTGTTTACAACTTCTAATTCCAACGGTCGTTTGAAAGTTCACTGAGTTCTTACAGACCGTTTTGATTTTTAGGCGTCGCTTGGAGAATTTTTGTTTGATCGTTCAGTTTGAGCAACGAGTATTTAGTTTCACTTTTTCAAATTATGGATTTTTTTCAATTAAGTTTTTAATACACAGTTTAATTCACGACACTGATCACAATTTGCTTAACACAAATAATAGTTTAAGTTTACACACACTGATTTATGTTTAGAACAGATTTAAATTCACAGTTATTTTTCACAAATTTTCACTCCAATTTGACGGTGATCAGTTACAAGTAATTAAAACAATGACAATGCAGGAATGCACTCTTTATTGTCACTCGGGGTTTACCAAAATTCTAAGCCGAGATACTCGAGGCTGGTTAATTAATAAATATAAATCAATATTGGGGTGTTTAAAATAATAGATCGGTCGTTAATTGTTTAATAAACTATGCAAGAATAAATTGAAATTGTGAAATCATTAAAGTGATGGTGAATATAGGTAATGGGATAATAATCGGCATATAAGATAACTTAACACTCGTTAATAACTGGCAAATAAGTATGGACATGTCACTAAGATAATTAACCTTAAATATTCAGGATTTAGACAACAAATCTTCAACAGACTTACGCTGCAAGAGGAGTACGGTACCAATCCCGAATCTGGCTTTGGCTCTGTCCCTTGCAGGGCTCTACATTCACATTCAAGATGTTTTTGGCATCTCTCCTTCGCCTAAGCGGGGAGATGCTTATTAGTTATTCGCTGCGCTTTGCTTATGCTTAAGTTGTGCAAGGGTACGGTTTATAATAAAAGCGATCACCATTTCTTGTAAAGATGTTAATTCTTATTTTTATTATTATAGTTTTCCCCGGTGTGGTCTCCGTCAGAAACTTTTCCAATGGGATAGCATTTCTCGTTTCCAAAAATGTTATCGACCCCACCTGGGAGATAACCTTTCCCAAGAGTTGACGCTGCCTTATATCTGGCAATACAAATATATAAATATATGCATTAAACAGTGTATTAAACAGCTGTAAGATTTTACAAGCCTCTAAAAGCTTTTATTGGTAACTATAACCCTTAATTTGCATGCCTGATACAAGTTTCGGTTCTGTACATTATTTATTCTTAAATCATTCATTTGGTCATATTCTTGGTAACAGAATATTGCGGAACATTTAATGTGTATGATTTTAACCTCCTTATGGAAGAGCATGCAAGTTATTTTACCACTTAAATCAGGTCTATGTTCTTTCAATATTGTCCACTTATATCAGATCACTATAAATATTGTCGAATCATTTTCATTATTAATATATTATATTATTATTATTATTACATTATTATATTTATTAGTTATTTTATTAATTATATTTATTATTATTATTATTATATTTGATTATTATTATATATTAGTATTAATGATATTATTATATTATTATTATATATTATTCATTATTATTTTATACTATGTAGTAGTAGTAGTATATTAGTATTATTAGTATATTAGATTTATTAAATTTGATTATTATCGATATTGTTGCTCTTATTTATAGTAGTGGTGGTATATATAAGTAGTTAGAATAATATTTTATTAATAGTAAGAGTACAGTAGTAGTAGTAGTATAATTTAATATATTATTTATTAATTCTAATATGTTTTATTTATATTCTATCGAGTTACTTATTTCTATGAGTTATTTCTTTATGATCAATGTCAATGCAATAGTCGCTCTTACTGCCATTAAATCATTTTGCAGTATTACTACTACGTCAGATTGACGGTCACAATTTTCTGATTGGACTTTAAATTTCTCGACTGCTCCAGATGCAAGCGAGCTCAGCCGTCTATACGTTTCCCGCCTTTTTGTTGTGTCGTTTTGTTGCACATCTCCTCTGATGCATATAATAGGGGGTAAAGAGGCAATTCAGATACACGATAAGCCTGGAAGGAGGTTTGTGGTAATAACAATAAGTATTTGTAAATATTATCACAGATGTTATTGTTCTTGATTTCGACCTACCTTGTCCGCGCGCTCAATAGTTCATATGCACAGCTGTTTCTTTCTTTAACGAGCAGCGACGGTCGCACGTCTCTTCTGGCTGATCCTGCTTAACGGCTGAAATCTCTCATTATCGAGCGGTGAGTTGGGGCGTCCTCTCTATACGAGATGATCTTCCTCTATGGGAGTCAACGTCGCACAAGCCTTTTTTCTCTCTCATTAGATTTACTATATTTCGAAGATCTTCATTTGTTAAGTTGATAATGTTTTCCTTTTCGTATTAGAAATTTTAAATATTCACGGCTAACTCGAACCACCCATATGTAGAGTTTTTGTCTCCGACATAGCAATAGAGCTTCATCTGGACATTTGTTGGATAGTTCTTCTAAAATAGGTTCGCTTGCATAATTGGGGTTATTTTCCACCAATAGATCGAAATTTCACCCACTGTTCATCCTTTCACTCTATTTATAATGTTGAATGTTGGGACTCTATTCTATTTTTTATTCCTTTTTAAAGACCTCTCGGATCCGCTGCCTTAAAGCTGGTAAGTAGGTTTCCTCGATATCGTCATGACAATTGATAAGCATCATCTTCAAAGGAAGTGTATCTTCGAAACAAAGTATTGGTAAAATCCAGCCAAACGGCGCATCGTGATATGTGTTTCATCAAATTATGAATTCACTTGAAGATTGCAATTCACACGGCGCTGCAGTCAGCTGATAACCAAATATGCGAAAGGGAGTGGCTGGAGGTCAAATATGACATATTGTGTTCCAAGCGACGGTATTCACGGAGTCGTCTGTTGTTGTTGGGGACTTAGTTTTGGGGGCGAGTCATCATGTCCGGGCGAGTGAGAAGAGAGGAGGGACTCTCTTCGGGAGACAGGCACATGGTTGGGAATTTAGGATTTTTTCCTGAGCTTATGAGAAATAGCCTGTTTGCTTTTAAAGCGATATTCTCTTCGCGAGGAGCACTAAAAAGAGAGTTTGTTACAACTGAGAAACCTAATTCCAACGTCGTTAGAAATTCCTGAGTCTTACAGACCGTCTGATTTGAGCGTCGCGGAGAATTTTGTTTGAATCGTCTCAGTTAATATTCACTTTTCAAATTCTAGATTTTTTCAATAATTTAATACACATTTAGAATCAATGCACTGGATCACAATTTGCTAACACATTATAGTTAAAGTTTTACACACACTGATTATACATAAACAGTTTAAAATCAGCGAGTTATTTTTCCACAAATTTTCACTCTAATTTGGAGGTGAATCAGTTAAAGTAAAACAATGAACAATGAGGAAAGCAACTTTATCATTACTCGGGTTAACCAAGTTCTAACCCGAATCACTCGAGGCTTAGGATTAATAATGAAATATATGAATCAATATGGGTGTGTTTTTAACAATTAAAATTCGGATCGTAACTTTTATTATACTATGCAAGAAGACAATTGAATATGTTGACAATCATATAAATTGAAATGTGAATATATGATAATGGGTAATCATCGCATTAATAATATACTTTAACCTTCGTTAATTACAGCGCAAATAATATGACCCGGTCACTAATATAATTAACCTTTTTATCAAAGGATTAGACCAAATCTTCAACACGATCTGTTAAGCAGGAGTCGTCACAACCGAATCTTGGCTTTGTCTGTCCCTTCGGCTCTGACAATCACATTCAAGATGCTTTGATCTTCTAGAATAATGCGGGAAATGCTTAGTTATTTCGCTGGCGCTTGCTTGCTTAGTGCAAGAGGTTTATAAAGAAGCGATCACCATCTTTGTTAAGAGATTAACACTTGGTGGGGCTGCTAAATTCGCCTCGTCATAGTGCACCTCCTATAGACAACTTGCAAACTGTTTACATACGTCCACACATCGAATTCCGCTATATATTATATATTATATATATATATAATATATATATATCTATATAATAATAATATATATTACTCATAATATATATATACTATTATATATAATAATATATATATATAATAATATAATATGAATAAATAGATATATAATATATCATAGAATAATTAATATATCGTACATTTTCATATCATCTATTATCATTACTAACGATTCTACATAAATGATTAAAAAGTCGAATAGACATTCACTTAAATGTTTCAGAATTTAAAAGGATAGAACAAAAGATAAAGAAAAAGATCAAGATGATAACGATGAATGAAAATTGAAAAATTAGAATCGGAAGAAAAGCGGCCTTTAATACTCGCGTGGCAGGAAATTTCTAAAAGCAATGAATCCAAGCTTCATCCCAGAAATATTTGAGCAAATGCCAAGAAAACCTTCCATCAAGAAAACAGTTAAAAATGTTTGTGTTTAAGTGTAGCAGCAACTGCAGGAAGTAAAACGAGAATTTGTAAATCAACAGATTTCACACGATTGAAGAAATTGAAAATCCAAAATACATCAGATGAATCTTTGGAAGCCTTCAGACTTGGGAAAAAACCTTGCACAATTTCCACGATGACGGCACTAGTTTAAATCAATGAAAAATTTAAAACTACATTCAAGGCTCTCATAAGCGACTAACATATTTGTTACGGACCCGCTTATCTCTCAAGAAGAATTGTTATTAAAGCATGATTTAAGAAATCTCCCCAGCTTAGAAAACTCTATATTAATGATACATTATTAAAACCGGAATTCACCAAACGAACTAATCAAATAAAAAGATGACAAGGACTCCGATAACTATTTAATAAGCTCAATATTTCTCCCCATCCGATTTAAAAAATTGTATTTGTTAGCTAGTGGTACGACATAGTGCAAGTATACAGTCACTACTATTTATCTTTTAAGCTATAAGATAAATCCGTAGTATATACTTTTGTTCTTAATTTATATTATTATTATTAGTATTTATTATTCATTATCATTATTGTATTTTTTTTTATTATTATTATAATTTTATTATATTATTATTATAATCATTATTATTATTATATTAAGTATATTATATATATTATTATATTATTAAATATTATTATATATTATGATAATGATATAATATTATGCAATAACACGTGTACTATTGAATTAATAATTTAACTAATTGTAAATATGTAATTTATAATGCCTCTCTCTTCTATCTATATCTTCACTGTCATCATCTTCATTACTATCTACTATTCTCTATCATATCTATCTATCTTCTATTATATAACTATTATCTATATCCTTCATCCTCTATCCAATCAAACCATCCTTCTAGCTTGAATAATTTTCGACCTAAATCCTGTCCATTCTGACTAAATATCTTGTGGTATTTATCTTCCTCTCTACCGTTATCAAACAATCATATTAGTAATCTTTGGTACCTATAATGAAATTTATCGCGGCTTAACTATGCTATTATTAATTAATTATATTGTTACATTTATGTAATTATATGAATGTTAATGGTGTTATCGGTTATGGTGATTGAACGAATTTATTATTTTTCATATCATTTTTATTATTATTATAGTTATCATTATAATTATTATTTATTATTATTATATATATTATTATATTATATATATTTATTCAATATTATATCATTATTATTATTATTATTTTGTAGTTTATATTATTTATTATTATTATCATTTATTATATTATTAAATATTATTATTATATGTATATTATCATTAATTATTATTATTATTTTTATATATTTATTATTTCTACCCTTTTGTAAACATGGGTCTCTCCCTCAGTTCTCTCATCTCGTCTTTCTCTTCGCTCATCCACTCTCTCTCTCTCATCTCTCTCCTCTCTCTCCTCTCTCTTCTTCTCTCCTCTCTCTCCCTCTCCGCTGTACTCTTTTCTGCTTTCTTTTTTTCTTCTTTCTTCTTTTTTTTTTCTACTTTGTTTTTTTCGCTCTGTCTTTTTTTTTTCTTTTTTTTTTTTTTTGCTCTCTTGTTCTTTTTTCCATTGTACCTCGGTTTTATGTTCTGATAATAACTTATAGTTTATTATATGATATTAGTAACTGAACTATCCCATTCTTTTTATAGCTCGTTTTTTACTATTATTATATCTATAATGTATATTATTATATATATTATATTATTTAATTAATTATATTATTTCATTATTATTATATATATTTCATTATTATTACTTATATTATATTAATTATATCGATGAAGTCTTATTGCCTAAAATGCGAATCTTTAGGTACTTTCAATTTAAAGTCATCTAAAAGATTGTAATAAAAAGACCAATCTGCATGATCAAATTAGTTATTACTCTTGATGTAAATTTTAATATTAATATCAATTAATATTATTATTGCAGTTTATAAAATTAAATATATCATACATATATTATTATTATTCAAAATCTAATATTATTTCGTTAGAATAATCAAGTTCATTAATATGGTATATCACAATAATACCATATAATTTTATTAGATTTTTTTATATGTATATCGATGAACTGTCTGATTACGAACATAGGTATCTTTAAGTAATGGAATTCTTTTTATGGTATTGTTGCTTTTTTCAAGTTTTTATCGTTTAAGTTTGATTTAAATCTAATATATTTATTATTTGTCAGTTATTATTCTATGAGGGATATTATTTTTTGTGTTTATGGTGCAGATGATTGTATTTGTAGTTTAGTTCTGAATGAATTTATTGTTTTTTATATATTATTTGATTGGATATTATTTATCATCTTTTGAGGATGCCATGCTAAATCAAAGGTAAATTATTAACAATTGTTATTAGTAATTATAAGCTCATGTTTTTTATTGTTTATTTTTTATGTTGTTTTATTTATCTGTTATCTGTTCATCCGCCGATCTATTCTATCCTATCTTCTAACTACTATTACTATCCTCCACTACTATCACCTCCTATCATCTTCTACATCATTTTTTCAATTTCTATTACTACTTATCTAAGATTATGGACTATCTACTCTACTATATCCATCATCTATGCTACTGTCTATTCATACTACTATCACTATATAGCTAGTTATCCTTCTGCAGACATACCAGCTAAATCTCTCATCTAAGCGACTCTGAACAGGATCTCTATAAAATGCTCCTATCCTACCATCATCATCTTCACTTCATCTATCTATCTATCTAGCAGCTATAATATTTTCTACCCATACAAGGAAAGCTATTCTCTGGTATATACAAACAATACAACATCTGCCTACAGTAACTATCTATCTAATAGCACGCACGAAATTAGTTATGATTTTGGTTCTACCTATCTAACATCAATATACCTATCTAGACCTCCTACTATCATACTTCTTCATCCTAAACTATCTATCTATCCACACTCTTCTATCTATCACTATCTATTCTATATAAGCTATCTATCTACCTATCTATCTTTCTACTATCTATCATCTTCACTATCTATCACTATCATCTACTTGAACTCTCCTTATTCTATCACTACTATATTGGACATCTATATATCTATCAGTCTATCTATCTATCTAGATAAATAGCTAGATAGATATATCACAAAGTTATTAAATTCATCTTATCTATCTATCTACTCCCATAAAGACTATCTATCTATATCTATCTATATCTATTACTATCTGACACTATATAGTTATATGTTGTTCTAACCTATCTACCATCAATCGACCATATTCTATTTACCTAAGTCATCTATCTTAAGCTTCTATCTTCTATCTATCTACATCTACTTCTAATCATATCTATCTATTCTATTTTTGAAGTTGCTGAGTTCTTATCTATTCTATCTATCCATCTAGTGGTTTCCTATCTATCTATCTATTCTATCCATATCTATCTATCTACTAATCTATCTATACTACTAAATCTACTATCTACTAATCATCTATTCTATCTATGTTACTATCTATCTATATCTATTCTATATCATATTAGCAATAAAATTTACTTACCAATTCATACAACTCTGGCATGGTCTTCCCTCTAACAAAATAATCAGTTTGGAATTGTTTCTCTTTGTCTTGCAAATAAAGGCGATTGAACCATTAAAATCCTGTCCATAGATACTTTCGTTTAAACCACGCCCACATGGATATTCGGACAGTACAACAATTTTGGGCGAACAAACTAAACCATCTAGTCACCTGGATTAAAATAATCTATACACTGGAAGGCTGACCGGTAATATATTGATGAAATTAACATTAGTAGACTACTTATAAAGTATTTTAAAATAAGTTCATTTTATATTTTTTGATATACACACACACTTTATTCACATTCATTATTTATATTATATATTCATCTAATCATTAATTATATATTATTATATATTTATATATATCATTATTATTATTATTTTATATATTATTAAAATTATTATTATTAATGAGCAAATAAGGAATGGGAACAACTTCCTTCTAAGCAATTACAACCGAACAATACTGATACACACTCCCAGATGTGATAAAAAGCTAATTAAAAACAGCGACATAATTTCCGCACTCTTTACATTTTATCTGTAAAGCCTCGCAAAAACATATATGATGACCTAATATTATCCTGGATTACAAATATTTATCTTGAATATGCTGTGTGTGAGCGGAGAACTTTCCTTAATGACAGCAAAAGAAGGGCGATCTGTTAAAGAGATATAATAATGATCATATGTAACCAATAAACAAGAGAGGCGGCGGATTCCTAATTTTCATAAAAATTCCGCAATTGATCGATAACCCAAAAATACATAATTTCTAACAATTAACGAAACATTGAAACCTCCTGGCAGATGATATTAGAAAACAAATCCTTCAATGTCGTGATAGTGGATACACAGGCGCCGGGACCCCTAAGCGGAGAATTGAAGATCATAACTCACTGAATATACACAATCCAACCTACTTGCAATAACACAAGTATATTCGCTTGGTGACTTAACATTGGGATGAGGTATAAAGTTCCCGCTAGAGCAACGGTTCTATCATATAATGATGTCAACGTCCGACAATCTAACTAACGGTGCCATACCCGCTCAATACAACGACAGAACAACGCTAATTTGAACTATGCTTTGGAGAACCTAACGAAAGCTGATATCAACCCTCGTTTTGTAATAAAACGATATGACGGGATTCATTACCGCCTTAATTGTAAAATTTCTTTAATCAAACAGAACACGAACCGTACTATAATAGGGTCAGAGAATAAAATCTGGCACGAGTACTTTAATAGTTAATTACTGAGGCTTGGCGTGGTGACTCTATTTCATACATCCAATGCACAATTGGACATCCATTCAAACTACTGCTTAAATACCTCTTTAAATACATACATACAATGATCATTCCCTCCTTAAACACAACATTAGGATCAAAGAGGATTAAAAAGAAAATGGAAACATCAGGTAATCAAAACCAATAATCAAAAACCTAAACTCTACAGAAATTATAAACA
>JABUQX010058681.1:0-25000 GCA_015478945.1 Trachelipus rathkii
ATTAGAGGGTGAAAGGGGATCTAACTATTTTAAATTTAACCAATTTGCTTTAAGTTACTACAGATTGAATAAATGAATGGATTTGAATTTGAATTTCATTTTTTTTTTTAATAATAATAATAATAATAATAATAATAATAATAATAATAATAATAATAATAATAATAATAATAATAATAATAATAATAATAATAATAATAATAATAATAATAATAATAATAATAATAATAATAACAATAATAATAATAATATAGAAGAGTCTATAAAATCCTATCCTTTCAGAAAAGGATTGGCTCTGGATTTGACAATAAGCATTTTGGTGTAACAGAAAGAAGGAAATCAGCAAGTTAGAGGAGAAGAATTCCATTTCCACCTTATATAAAAATATCTCCCTTAAATTCAATGTAAATATTTATACATTTAAAATTTTATATAGTAAATTTTAAAACTAAAAATTCTTTGAATTCACCCCTTCTCTAATTATTTTCTTCATTAATTTTCATGCATAAATTTTCTGTTATGGCGCAGTTGACAAAAACAGTAGATAAAAAAACACACACATACAGAGAGGAGAGAGAGAGAGAGAGAGAGAGAGAGAGAGAGAGAGAGAGAGAGAGAGAGAGAGAGAGAGAGAGAGAGAGAGAGTTATCTGTATAAAAGCACAAAGCTTGTTGACTTTAAGCCAATATGAAAAGGAAAACACATTAAAACTTTAGAAAAATAATATAATACGTTTATAATATGTTATTAATTAGTAATTACTACTTCATTATCTATCGATTGATGTATTTTTTTCAGTTTTTCTACTAATAAACCCTTAAAAACGTCGTCTGGCAAACATATAAGGTCCATAAGATTTAGCGTTTCGAATCTCCCTTCCCCCTGTTTACGCCCATATATATATATATTATAGCAGTAGTATATATGTTATAGTATATATATATATAGTATATATATATATATATATATATATATATATATATATATATATATATTAAGTAACCCGAGTAGTTGACACCTTGTATCTTTTAAAAACTGCGATAGCTACTATAAAAACTGATAAACATTTTTGAATTCAGCGACTGTTTTAATACCGGGAAAAGCAAAAATATTTTATTAATTATTTTAATCAAATAATTAAAATTATTAATAAATTAATTAAAATAATACGGCTGAATAACATCTTACGCCTGGCATTTTGGTACTTCTTCTGGCAGCGAGACTCCTCCTCCCTCCTGCTGGCTGCAAGACAGCGAGAAAAAAAAGAAGAAATTTTACTTTCTAGTTGTGAATGAAAACATTTTCTTTATTCATGTTTTCGGTATCTTTATATATATATATAGTATATATATATATATATATATATATATATATATATATATATAGTATATATATATATATATATATATATATATATTATATATATATATATTTATATATATATATATATATATATATATATATATATATATATATATATATATATATATATATATATATATATATATATATATATATATATTTTTATATATATATATATATATATACGTTAGGTTATTTAGGTTCGGTTAGGTTAGGCTTTGTAAGGTTAGGTAAGGTTTGGTTTTTAGGTCAGGTTAGGTTATTTTAGGTTAGGTTAGGTTAATAACTCTTCTTTAGACATTGTAGCCTTTCTACTTATCTGTTATAATTGTTGTTTTTGGCTTTATGTATGTCTCTATTACTTTCAATACCATTTAACTAATTCTGCTCATTACTGGTACTAAAAACATTTACCTGATCCTCTTTCTATACCTCCTATGACCAATCGACTTTTCAACATTCGTCCTCTTTTATATTTTCGTTTACCAAAAACTGTATTTCAATTGAAACTTATCGTACACTATATCATATTTATTATTATATACCTTTTTTTTATCTCTTCATTTTATTTTTTTTATTTTCCTGCATTAAAATGTTCGCTGATTTCAAAAATGTATTCAGTTTTTATGTAGCTACTTTAGTTTTTTAGATACAGGTGTCAGCTATTCGGGACCCTGACCTTTATATATATATATATATATATATATATATATATATATATATATATATATATATATATATATATATAGTAGGTATGTAGGCAGGATTTTCATTTAGGGGGCAGCTTGAGGATATATATATATATATATATATATATATATATATATATATATATATATAGTGTATGCAGATGGAAAAACAGACATAGATATAGTAGATGGATAGTTCTATATATATATATATATATATATATATATATATATATATATATATATATATAACTATTCGCATGATGCTATTATAGTTAGTTCAATACTAGGAGTGCGAAAAAAAAATTTCTATGGAAAATGAAAAAAATAGCCATCCTTTTTTTTTATTTAAAACTACGATAGGTAGGAGCTGTTCACAACATATAAGTAAATCAGCGTATGGGCCTTTCGGGCTCGGAGCCGACGGTGTGGTTTCTTCCGCATACCCCGTGGTAGGGGATAGCGGAGGAACCCCGCGACACCCAAATACCAAAGAGCGGGGGTTCCGGAGACCCTCCCGAAGGGGGGAAATAGTCCCACCTATCAGTCCCCAGAGGCCGAGAGACCCCCGGACTCTTGCATCTTTGCGGCTTACCCTGGGGTATTCTTTGCTAAAACCAGTTATTTCATGCCAGATTCTAAATATGTTATTAGTTTCCTTGTACCTATCGTAGTTTTAAAAATATAAAAATTAAAAATAAATTTTTTTTCATTTTCACAAATTTCATACGCTGATTCCATATATGTTATCAGTTTTCTTGTACCTATCTTAGCTTTTAGATTAGTCATACGGCACTTCCCTATTGGTTACCTTCACCTATATATATATATATATATATATATAGTATATATATATATATATATAGCATATATATATATATATATATATATAAATATATATATATATATATATATATATATACAGTATATATATATATATATATTTATATATATATATATATATATATATATATATATATATATATATATATATATATATATCCTCTTTGGCGGCCGCCAAATGCTATAGACATACTGAGAGTTCTAGTGGAGAATACTGTCAGAAGAAGCTAGCTGTATAAAAAGCACACAGCTAGTTGACTTCAAGCCAATGTGAAAACGAAAACATTAAAACTATAGAAAAAATGTATGTTTATAATACGTTTGTAATCAGTAATTACTCCTTCATTATCTATCGATTGATATATCTTTTTCAGTTTTTCTACTAATAAACCCTTAAAAACGTCGTCTGGCAAACATATAAGGTTCATTTTTTTATTTCGCCAAGATTAAGTGCTCTCCTGCCCAGCCCAGATTTAT
Organism: Trachelipus rathkii; assembly: GCA_015478945.1. NCBI lineage: Eukaryota > Metazoa > Arthropoda > Malacostraca > Isopoda > Trachelipodidae > Trachelipus > Trachelipus rathkii. Next base: position 3,372 of record JABUQX010058681.1, read on the forward strand.
TATATTATATATATATATATATATATATATATATACAATTATATATATAGCACCCAAACATATATATATATATATATATATATATATATATATATATATATATATATATATATATATATATATATATATATAAAAAATAATAAAATATATATATATTTTTATATTATTATATATATATATATATATATATATATATATATATATATATATATATATATATATATATATATATATATATATATATATATATATAGTATATATATATATATATATATATATATATATATATTACTTTTTAATCATGGCCCTAAATTAGCAGTGGAGGTGATTTTACAGAGGGAATAAAGCTTCGAGTAAAGCTTCGAGTAAAGTTGAAAATCTTCTCATTTAAACAAACATTTCTAATTTCAGATTAAATTAAAATTTAATTAAAGATTTAACCTTAACATCAAAACTAGAATTGTCCTGTATTATATAGGATACCTTCATTACTTTTTATAAATATCTTATTTGAAAAGTAAAATACGCAATAGGTATATTTCATGAAAATTGTTCTTCCCCTATAGGCCTGTAGGCCTACTTCTCTTGTATGATCATCTGACATTCTTCCCTCCTCCTCCTGAGTCAGACAAAATGTCCCCATCATCCAAACGAGCCGAAAAATACACACATTTTGTTTAAATGTTATTTTATGAAGAAAGAAAGCTACTCAAAATTTTTAGAAGTAAAAAAAAAATATCGTTGATTCGATACTGAAAAAAAATATCGATACATCGATATATTTCGGTTGAATATTTTTTCGATACTATCGAAAAAAATATCAATATCGATATATATCGGTCCTCTTGCGGCATCCCTATATTTATCTTAAAATAGTCTAACATCTTAGCCTAATACTATCGCATTGGTTAGCAGAATTTGGAATACTGTCATGCAGGTCCCAAATTCACACAGTCGGACTGGTTAATTTTTCACGGACTGTCTAGTCTTAATAAAGTATTCTATATATTAAAACAATATTAAGTAAATTATTGTCAAACCCTAATGCAAGCACCTCTAAAGATAAACGAACTAAAATCAGTCTTGACTTAATGTTGTGTTAATAAAATATCAAAATATCAACTTTAATTTATTTTCTTTCTGTTCCTGTTAATTTATAAACAGCCATCTACCATGATGGTTTTTAAATGTGTAGAAAGTTATATATATATATATATATATATATATATATATATATTATATATATATATAGCATATAATATATATATATATATATATATATATATATATATAGCATATATATATATATATATATATATATATATATATAGCATATATATATATATATATATATATATATATATATTTATATACATATATATATATATATATATATATATATATATATATATATATATATATATATATATATATATGTTATTATATATATATATATATATATATATATATATATAGTAGTATATATATATATATATAATATATATATATATATATATATATATATATATATATATATATATATATATATATATATATATATATATATATATATATATATATGTGTGTGTGTGTGTGTGTGTGTTTGTGTGGACTGTGCATAGCTTTATAGGTTTTTCCAAAATTTAAATTTCATTATTTCCGAAGATTTAGGTTGAAGGCATATTTGTAGATACTGTACTGTGACTACCGAGGTACATAACTTAACCTAACCTAACCTAACCTAAATTAATTTTCATTATTGTAACAGTTTGTGATCAGTAACTTCAGAGGTTATTGAACTACTGCTAGACTTGTGAGGTTGGAAATACCTCACCAGTTACAGTAGAGTATCGACAAATATGCCTAGGTTGAATATTTTGTACTATATAATATCTCAAACAAGCAAAAAAAAAGGTGATCGAATCTTGGATAATGCCAGGCGACTTGTCGCCTTCCGTTTGCAACAATTATATTTGTCCCTTATACCATTCATTTAAATCGATTCAGAATATATATATATATATATATATAATATATATATATATATATATATATATATATATATATATATATATATATATATATATATATATATATATATATATATATAAGGTGAAATTACGATAGGGAATCCTTGTGAGACAATAGCATGCATTGTCATTAGAAGGTATGCAGCTGTAAGAGGCTAATTTGCCGGTCTCATGCATACCCCTTTAATCTCTGGTGAAGCCTCCATACTTTCATACCTTAAACTCCATTGTCTGGCATCTCTTTCTTCCCCAAGAAAGAGACGCCAAACAAAGAGTGGCATTGGCGGGAAAGTGCCCAAGATGGGAGACCGCCAGGTTAACTCATGATCAGTCCTTTGCTAGCGCTCCCACAAGGCGGTATCATTCTCGACCTCCTACTTAAAGGTCATTTAGATTAGGAATTTTTGCCATTTTTATTTGTTAGTTTTATGTGTGTGTTATCATAATTTCTAACGACATTTGTGTATAGAATTACCTCATTTACTTAATTGATCAAATCCATATCTGCCAATTATCCGTATCACTATTGTCAAATAAAGCACTACGTTGAAAGTAATTATTAATCCATCCCCTCGATTAATGAATGCAAGTTCATTAATCATTTGATAGTTGAAGTGATTTCAACCTAGACATCATTGGTGACAGCCCAGGAGTGACAATTAGGGGGCGAAGACCCCTAAAGTGACCCCTAAAACCCTTAATTTAGAGTCAGATAGTGCCTAAATTGCGAAAATTTCAAATTAATCGAAAAAAAATCGGTTACTTTCTCGTTATTTCAGTGCTAAAATAGTGATATGTGGTAAAATTAAATAAATTATTTGAGTCAAAATTAATAACGTGAAGAAAAAGTTTCTTATTAACCTCATTAAAATAAGGAAAGAAAGTCGTTATTACTTCGAAAGCGAAAATTCAAATTCAAGCTCTCGAAATTAGGCCTAAAATCAACGCCAAAAACAAGTGACTCAAAGCAGTTAGCAACAACAAACCCATAGAAAATGGTATCAACGAAAAAACCCACTTTTAAAAGAGGGAAAGAAAGATCTCCATTCCCCCAACGAATTCCCCCCTCGCATGAGGAGGCAAGCCCATCTGTTTCGTCATCAGAGGCTGAGTTGAAAATCCCGCCACCTTCTTCCCGCGAAACACAAAGTAAGTTTGCGCACTCAATCAAACTTCCAAATTTTCTTGAAAATAATGTTCAAATTTGGCTGAAAGCGGTAAACAATCTTTTTAAGCTTTATAAAATAAAAAGTGACCAAGAAAAATTGAGATTAATAGCACCATTGCTCCCAATTCATTTATTAGCCACAGTCAAAACGCCAATCAAAAATAACACCTATAAAGAATTGGTGAAAACAATCAGAAGAACCTACTCCATATCAGAAGATCAAAACCTACGTGACGTCACACAAATAAAATTGCGCCACAACGAGCTCCCAAGCAAATTCCTCTCTCGTCTGAGAGAGTCCATGGGTGAAGAAACAGCGAAAAATCTCATCAATAGAGAACCTGCTTTAGTGAAAGAATTTTTCCTAAAAAGGCTACACCCAACGGTGTACGAAAATCTCCACAAAATCTCATCATGTGTAAGTATACACACACTCGCCTATCTGGGCGACACTTTGTGCAGAAACACAAATTAGAAAATAAAAATAAAGAAAAACGAAGAACAGCATATGGCAATACCACTTCCTCGCCACCCTCCTGAAAATTTTAGGTCCCGCTGTAAAAAGAAAAACAAAGCGAGCTTCTCCCCCAAGCATCTCCAAATCCCTTTCCCCTATCCAAGTAGTGGTAAATACTTTAAAAATTCAACGCAGAACATCGTAGTGGAAAATAAATATATCAATGAATAAAATTAAAAACACTTTAAATCTGAAATCAAAAACTACTACTACTACTACTACTACTACTACTACTACTACTAATAATAATAATAATAATAATAATAATAATAATAATAATAATAATAATAATAATAATAATAATAATAATAATAATAATAATAATAATAAAAAAAAAAAAAATGATAAAAATAAACGTCATGAAATGTGCAGATATTGTAAATGAACAATAAAGTGGAAAATTATGATACTGTGTACAGACAAACGTAAAATTCTTTGTAAGTGGCATTAGCCTGCGCCATCTAATGTTAAAAAGAACAACTAAAATTTCAAATAAAAGTAATCGAGTTAAAAATGTTACAAATAATACAAATGTTATTTCAAAGAAAAAAAAGAGTAAAGCCAAAAACGGCAAAATGTAAAATAAAGGTTTCCAAAAATTGGTAAGATGCTTTATCGTGTATATTATTCTTGTGTTGCATGTCTATTATCCATTTCTTTATATATTTATGATTACTATAGAATAGTCATTAAAAGATTTTTGTGCAAATGGTCCCAAATCTCAAACGGAAAAAAAATTCCGTCCTTTGAGTTGCCATCCAACGCTATCTAAAATTAAATATGTAAACTAAACAAATTATTATTTAACAAAGATCAAAATAAATAAATAAAAAAATTTTAGATGAAAGTTACATCATAGTTTAGTAATAAATTCAATTAAAAATTCCTCGAAAATTGTTACTAAAATAAAAATGATAAATATATCAAACAAAATTTTCTTTAAAAAAGGACTCTGTACAATTCTAGCGAGATTGAGCGGCAAACTTTTGAATAGGCTGTTCCGTTATCCCAGCTGACGAGTGGGGAATGGCGGAATGAGTTTAGGAAAAGGTTAAACCGTAAATATCTACGCTGGGATGTATAAAGCAAATAAATAAATTTCAAAAAAAAAAAAAAAAAAAAAAAAAAAAAAGAGAGAGAAAGAAAGAAATTTAGGGAGGCAAAGGTATGAAGGCAGCTCTGATTCATGATAAAGAGTAGCCGGATTATCACGTTTCCAAGAATTTCAAAATCTTTTTTTTTATCTTACAACAACATAGAAAAATTAAATATCATTCTTTTCCATCAATAATAAAATTACCATCAAAAATAACTATTATGTTGAATGATTATGATCTTATTAAAAATTAGAAAGTTTCTTCGGTGATCAATGTATTTGCTGAAAATTAAACTGTAATTTATTTTAAACGCTTTTTCAAAATTGAAAGTTCGAGGAATAAAAGCCCCTACGGTACGAACCCTCAGAACGATAGAAAATGGAATTGAGATGGGTCACTAAATATTTCTAAAAATATATTGAATTTGTATAGAGGAAATTAAACATTTTTAATATCATTTCATAAATCATTTACTTGTCAAAAAAGATATTTTATATTTTAGAGAAAATTATATATTTTTTTTATCTAAGCTGATTAAAATTTTATTAAAGAAAACATTTGTCAAAGCAAACAGAGCTCTTAACGAGACCTGCTACAATTATATTCAATGTACATGTAACCGCCAGCGATGCGCCACTAGCGTAGGAATAAATGCAAATTCAAAACTGTATAGCGAAAAGCACATTTTAAAAAGTATAATTTATGACTCAAAATTTGTTATGCATGTTAGCCTAAGATCATTCCCTTTTTCTTTTTTTCAAACACCTTACTCTCGTAGCCTAAAATCTTTCCTATAATATTAAAATGATCAGAAAATATTAAGAGTGTAAGCATCTACGAACTAAAAGAAAAGAATGCCCACCAGAGAGCAACACTCTCTCTATATACAAGGACCATCGTTCCTTCGTAAACAAACCAAAACCGCTCCTCGCCTGTCACCTAGAAAACGCCATCTATTGGGCAACAACAACAACAACAACAGTTCTCATACGGACCCTATGATTGGTCCTCCCATCAGCCAACTGACCAGTCAGAGCGAAGCTTCCAAACGACATTCAAATGGAGCATCCAAAATAGAACGGATAATAATACATAGGAAGAAAAAGGATAGGAATATCATTTTGATGATTACAATTCAAAGGAAGACTTGCAGATGTGAATTACTGAATCTTGAATGCATTTAAAGGTAAATCAAAGGTTAATACAAAGCTTACCGGACAGGTTCCTTGAAATTGCAGTTAAATGAATAATGGAAACATTAATTTCACCTCTGAGAGTGTTACGCTGAAAAGTAAGCGCAAAACGAGAACCGATTTGAACGACAAGAAAAAAAAGTTGGAAAATTGAAACAAAGATATAGAAGAAACAGGTATCCCGACGAAAATTACAATGTAATTGAAATGGTCGATATACGAGCTCTTATTTTTATGATATTTTCTTTCTCTTTCTAAATTAGTGTTTCAAATCCTTTCCTTCCTCTTTCCTCCATTATGTTAATTATTAATCAGAAAGGTTGGGTGTGCGAAAGGATGTCGGTGAAAACAGAAATCAAGGCGTCACCTTGATTTACTGAGTCCGACAATCCTTTTTCCAGCCGGGATCTACCAGTTCTAAGGTGAAATTACGATAGGGAATCCTTGTGAGACGATAGCATGCATTGTCATTAGAAGGTATGCAACTGTAAGAGGCTAATTTGCCGGTCTCATGCATATCCCTTTAATCACTGGTGAAGCCTCCCTACTTTTATATCTTATGCATTGTATTTAAACTCCATTGTCTGGCATCTCTTTCTTCCCCAAGAAAGAGACGCCAAACAAAGAGTTGGCATTGGCGGGAAAGTGCCTAAGATGGGACCCCGCCAGGTTAACTCGTGATCAGTCTTAGCACAGCCCTCACACAATGCGGAGTTATCAATCCGACCTCCTGTTAATAGGTCGTTTAGATAAGGAATTCTTGCCAATTTTTATTTGTTAGTTTTATGTGGTGTTAGCATAATTTCTAACGACATTTGGCTGCCATTAGGAATTACCTCATTACTTAATTGATCAATCCATATCTCCCAATATCCGTAATCACTAATTGTCAAATAAAGCACTTACGTTAAAGTAATTATAATCCATCCCCTCGATTAACTCGAATGCAAGTTCATTTAATCATATGATTGTTGAAGTGATTTCAACCTATATATATATATATATATATAATATACTATATATATATATATATATATAATATATATATAATAATATATTATATATATATATATATATATTATATATATATATATATATATATATATATATATATATATAGTTAAATTTTCATCATATTATAATTAATATTATATATTAAATATTATAAATATATATATACATATATAAATATATTATAATATATATATTATATATATAATATAATATATAGAATATTATATATATCTATATATATTATATATATATATTATTTATATACTATATATTAGATATATATTATATATATATATATATATATATATATATATATATATATATATATATATATATATATATATATATATATATATATATTTTTATATATTTATTTTATATTCCTTATTTCTGTTTTCATTGAATTGCGTGTTTAGTTTATAACTATTTATTTGAGCATCCCAAGAATTCCCTCCTGTGGGGATTTGTGACCCAATCTCAGGTAGCTGGGCTAATGAAGACCAGATCACAAATTTATTCCACATTTATTCCTAACTTCAGAAAAATCTCAGACGCGTTACCACTTTCGCTCGATTAGTCTGAAGGCAGCCAATGAATAGTGGAAATAAACTTGTATATATATATATATATATATATATATATATATATATATATATATATATATATATATATATATATATATATATATATATATATATATATATATATATATATATATATACCCGATGGGTCTCGTGTGGGCCAGGGTAATTACTATATATATATACAAGGAAATGAAGAATAATTATTTACTCCAAATCTACTGCTATATAGACCGAATGCCCATAAAAAGAACTGAGTTTTTATTTATGATGATTTTGGGGACGAAAAAGTTTTGTCGTATATTAAATTTAATTGAAATTTATCCTAATATATTTTTATTGAGAATTTACTAAGTTTATTTTTATATGTAAGTCGATTCGATGTTTGAAATTATAAATTTTCATTGCGAAGTTATTTCTGAATTTCCGAATGTTGTAACCACGTTATCGAACAAGATGTAGTATAATTTTTTTTTATGATAAATATATATACCTTCGGAAGTTGATAAAGATAAAAAAAACTCAATCAAATTTCGAAAGTAATGAAACAATAATAACAACAATATTTGTTGTGATAACGTTAACAATAAAGTATACTACTAAGACTTTCTATAACTAGTACTACGAAAGCAATAATAATAATAATAATAATAATAATAATAATAATAATAATAATAATAATAATAATAATAATAATAATAATAATAATAATAATAATAATAATAATAATAATAATAATAATAATAATAATAATAATAATAATAATAATAAGAATGATGATAGAAAGCAGTATACTAGCTACACTAAGATAAATGAAAGATAAGTAATTATAATAATAATAATAATATAATCCCATTAATAATAATAATAAATAATAATAAATAATAATAATAATAATAATAATTAATAGTAAAGTAATAATAATATAATAATGAATATAATAATGATAGTAATAATTAATAATTATTATTAATTTAATATAATTTCTATAATAATTATTATTTGCTAGGAATAATCTTCGTTGAAGACACAAAAGTGTTTCAGTGAGAGGACAAATTTCCAATGTAATAACTTTTGCTTTCGTTTCTTCAATGAATCTAGTTCTTACAAAGAAGGCTAGAGGCCATTTAGAAACTTGCAAGCAAGGTTTAATAGAGGGAAAACTAATTATTATTAATAAACAGAGGTAAGGCCTCTGTCTAAGGGAACTAACTTGCTCCACCACCAGGGTTAAACTATGCCTACCATTACCACTAGTTACAATTTATCATGCACGGATTTGATGATAATTCGGCATCAAATGTTACACAAAATTCGGAAAACTCGCTGAACTTTGGTCCATAAATTTTATTATTTTACGACAAAAATCTATGGATGTATATATATATATATATATATATATATATATATATATATATATATATATATATATTATATATATATATATATATATATATATATATATATATTATATATATATATATATATATATATATTATATATATATATATATATATATATATATATATATAAAGAATATATTTATATAGTAAAATCTATTAAAAAAAAACTACTATAAATAATTTTTTTGACAAAGATAGTCTTTTCAAGTAGCAAATTTTATTTATCAATTTTTGATTCGAAAATTTTCGGCTCGTGATCAGTTATCAGGACGATTTTTTATTATTTCTAAATAAATATTTATAATTTTATATATATATTTTAATAAATATATATATAAAGAGTAATTTTCAGTTGTAATATTTACGGGAGGAATGTTACAATAATACTTTTATGACAAGAATCACTTCTAAGGCGAATCTTGAAAATGCAAAACTTCGTTCTGAAATTTTACAAAATATTTTCTTTTGATTTTTATTTAATATTTTTTAATCTTTTTATCTACTACATTCTTTGGAATTTAAATTCAAGTTTTAACATTACTAAAAGATGATTCTCATTTTTTAGTGACGAGGCAATAATTTCTGACCTACTTATTTTGATTGAAATTTCTAATTTCAACCATGATGAGATTTTTTCTCTATAAGACATTTATTATAATGAATTTTATTCCTTTAATTTCTGCGTTTTTACTTACTTTTCGTTAACTTTTTATTTTTATTATTGTTAATCTTTAATCAAATCTTTGAGTTTGAAATTCTAAGTAATTCCCCTTATATTAAAAATCCCCAAAATCTTTATTTTCCCCAATTTTCTCTTTTTGAGAGCTCCCCTTTCTTTATGAGCTACGACTTATATGTATGTTTTAAAAAAAATAAACATAAAATTATGCTGATAAACATCAGGGTGGACATTGCTCTTTTTATTTCTATTCAACACTTCTTAAGCTTTCACCGAAAAAAGAGGAGTAAGAGCGGGATAGATAGATAAATAAAAATCGTAGATTTCTCCATCCTATTCAATAAAACTGTACCCTGAAATTTAGACGAAGTAAAAAGGGGCGATTTGAAGGTGATTTGCCACAAGATATTTTGTCTGGTGATAAAAACCAGTACCAAATAACCGTAGGCGAATCGGATTAATTCAAATCTGTACGGACTATTTTATAAGAAACGCCACAATATTATATAGTATCTCGTGGGCCCACGATCAATTTGAAATTGTCCTTTACAGAACAATACAAAAGGAAGAGGCTGAGTTAATACATAAAATTATGGCATTTATCAAAAAATGACATGATACGAATAAAAAACTATTGCCTTTTTTTGCTAACACCTGCAAGGAGAGAAGGGTTGGTCAGATGACCGTTAGTGGGAATCCCTAAGTTGTCCAGAAAGGCGTAATGAATGACATACCTATACAAATTTCCTAAGATCAACATTTAACGGAAGGAAATTTTCAATGTTTCTGCCCTGGAATTATAAAAAAAAAGATCCAAAAGGGCCCTAAAATTAAACGTCGACATGTCACGTCCAAAAAAGGTGATGATGTCTCTAAAAATGAAAAGGAGAAGCTCGTTTGAAGAATAAGCCTCGTCAAAAAATATTACGCTACTTTAACTGCATTATAAATGAATCTAGAAGACTTCTGATTAGACTCGGAATGCAAATTATAGGGACGGAGTCTATATTGTAGAAAGCAGTGATTAAGAGTGATCTCACTCGGTCGCTCTCGTCACTTTTATAGTCCATGGAGAAAGAACGCCGAGGGGTTGACGATAAGTAATTAATTAAATAACATCAAATCGAATTATTGATGTTTTAATAACAAATTTACCATCAAAAGATAGCAAATTTAAAACCATATAATAAATAAATAAATTTATTGAACGAACTAATTTAGATTTATTGTAAAAATCATTAGAAGTTTACAAAAGAAACGTTTGGCAACAATCACATGTTGTTAACTGGATATTTTTTACTCCCATAGAGAATTATATGATAAATATAACTTTTCAATTAAGGATAATTATCAATTTTAACAACAATTAATAGGACCAGTATTCTCTACTGATCAATTTGGTACAAGAATCAAGTCTCTAGCACATCTGTGAGTTAAAATATGTTAATACTTCGATATAGAAAAAATGCAAGGTCAGTTGGGGTCAAAACTTGACCTTTCGATTGAAGGAGGTCAATGACATTTATACAAGTAAAAGGTTGGAGTGTTGGGATCAATTTGATATATTAACCAAGTCTGGCACTCATGGAGCACCTGGTCAACGAAGAGGGGGAAGGAAAACTTTCATAAAAATGAAAATCTTCAAATTGAAGGCCTATTTTTATAGGCGAGCTATTATGTTTATAATTACGAAATTATAACTTTAATCAATGTCAAATTTTATCAAAAATGTAATCCTATATCTTTAGTATAATTAAGGGAAGTTTGAAATTTCAAAACGTTATCAAATGAAAGTTAGATATTAAACCGGTTATATTTATCAGTTTCATATTTTTTCTCAATTTTTGGAAGTTTGAGAGTGATTTTGCTATATATATAAAATATATTTATTATATATCATTTATTTTTTCTATAATATGTGGATAAAAATATTATATATATATATATATATATATATATATATATATATATATATATATATATATATATATATATTATATATATATATATATTATATATATATATATATATATATATATATATAATATATATATATATATATATACATTGAAATATATATTCTTTTTGGCTGAAAATTGGTATGATAATAGTTTTTGACATGAATAAGAAGAATCCGGTGAAATTTTTAACAAAAAATGAAATGGGGGGGCTCCAGCCCCTAACCCCAATTTTAGGGGTTACAGTTAACCCAGGAGTCCCAAACTTGGGACTGTTACTATTTATTATTAAATGAATTAATATTGTGAATTTCAAGGGCGTAGCCCAATTATAAAGGGTACTTTACTCCTATGAGTCTTCAATGGTGTACGGTATGGTAAGAAATTTTTCGGTTCAATTTTGCACCGACTCAGAGCAAGTTTATATTAATAAATTTTAATTTTTATATGAAAAAGGATGATTAAGATTATTATAGTTTATTATTTTACTATAATTAATAAGAAATAAGATGGTCAATGTAATCGCGACTTTCTCAACCACAATTTCAGACCAACCACTCGCAAATACAATCATTTGCACCCTTTATAAATACTGGCCACAAAGTGGCAGATGGAGTAAATATAAAAAATTTACGACATTAAATTCCACACCCAAAGGAAACCACAACAGAAAAAATATAGTTTGTTTTCGTAAGTTTTAGTGAAAGAAAATATAGTAAATAAGTATACTCTTTATTCGTCAGTGAACTGTGTCTGAAGGATAGGAATTTTGAATGGGTCGGTAGTGGGTCACACTCAGGCATATGTAATATAACTTAACTCTCACGTCTTGCATACTCTAGTTTCAAAATATCACCACTAACAGAAGGTAATGACACTGATTAAAAGGGGAGTGGTTTCTCTTTTGTTTATAATAATAAAAAAAGGGGTCAATTAACCCGAACCACCAACAGTAAATAGTCAAGGGAACTTGTAAGAGTACACTCCTACGGAAACTCTTCCCCGAAAGAAATTTCCATCCCAGGACCACTGTTTCTCGAAGAATAATTATTATTTTATAAGGTCATCACCTTTAGTTCTGAGAGTAAATGTATTTTGAAACGAATATACAAGGCACTTGAAATTACATTACACAGTCAGTATGTCCCGGCACACACACCCTGAAGTAAGAAAACCCCTAATGCCGTACAAAAGGAGCTTAACTACTTTTGAAGAGTCCTGGGGACACTGGTGAGAGGAATACACAGTTCACGTTTGAATTAAAGTATAAGTAAGAAATTTATTAGATTATTTTTAATGATCAATAGCAAGAGAATTTATATGATAAATTTTTTGATGTTGTCTAAATGGACAATAAGGTTGACGCCGAAGCTTAATTCAAACGAATATAGCTTTTGACCGACGTTTAGCCAGGTTGTTGCCTGACAATGGTTCCTTTGAGGAAGAAGTTCAATGACGTAAATGACTCTTCTTTCGTGAAGAATCATAAATATTAAAAAATAATTAAAAGGGGGAGGTACAAATGAACGATTACACGAGTAAGTTTGCCCTTCATCGGGCAGAGAAAACCGAAAGTACAATGACAACTTAGTTTGCTCTTCATTGCGCAGAGAAAACCGAAAGTACAATGACATCTGTAAAAGGAAATGCTATGCTCGCAATTTCCAATAAATGAATTTATAAATTTTAATTTTTAAATTTTGAATAATATATAAACTTACACCGACCATTGACGAGGAGGTGAAGTTAAAAAGAAATTCCAAATAGAAGATACTATAAGACTTCCTTATATGGGAAGAGGAATTTCAAAGTGAGAGTTCTCACAAGTCTCAAAGTAGAGACAATATAAATTGTTTAATAAAATGATTTTTTAAATTGTTACAAATTTTTAAAGAGGGGGGGAACACCTCCCATATCCCCAAGTCTCAGTTGAGACAATATAAATTGTTCAAAATTAATTTTATAATAGGTGATTGTTTCACCAACCTCCGCAGAGGCAAGAGAAGGGGTGGGGGGAACACCTCCCCTATCCCCAAGTCTCAGTTGAGACAATAAGAGAATGAACTATTTTTTAAAACAAATATGTAATGGTGCGCATTATTTACAGCTCCCCCTCCCTCGGCACCTACGAGAGAGGAGGAGAAAACTTAAAACTAAATATGTGATTGAGTTGGACAGTTGTCCTTTAAGAAGATATAATAGTGGTCTAAAAAGCACCACTAAAACAAAAGGGTATGTTTTACCCTAAATAATAATTTTTTAATAAGTTGGGAGTTCCCAAAAGTCTCAGCCGAGACTAAATTTTTCAAAAAAAAAAGAAACTTAAAACTAACTTAAAACTAACTTAAAACTAAGGAAGGGGTGCAGAAACCCAGAGCAACAAAAAAACAGAAAGATCGAAAAAAAAATCTGCTATATAGAAAAAGTATGCAAAGGTACTGCCACAGTACCAGTTTGACAAATAGAGGGGGGGTAGATAGAATTTGATAAGTGGCTTCAAACCCTATCCCCCTTTAGTTATTCAAATTTGTTTAAGGTCCGTTCACAAAGTTCCCGGACAAGGGTGGTTTTTTGTAAGTCAATTTTTGACTTACTTTGAGGTAAAAAAGTGTTATTAGAGGAGGAGGAGGGATCATACCCCATAGTTATAGGGTCCTCCTGTTCCTCAGAAGGGCATAACTCTTCATTCAAAGAGTTATGGTTAAGGTGGTTAGATGAGAGAAAATCAGAGTTACTCATAATTACTCTCTCACCTGTAGTGGTAATATAGAGGTGGGGGTGGTCATTATTCAAATGAGACACCTTTCCCTCCTTTTTGTGGAATGACTTCTCTTTGGTAGAAGTCGATGGTTTTTTATTGTGATATAATTTCTTTCCTCGGAAAGAAAAATGAGTAGAGTTCTTTTTTGACTTAAAAGAACATGGTAGTGAGTACTTCTCTTTTTTAAGAGAAGAATGGCAAATTTTATAATCGAGTTTTAAAGTCTTTATCTCTGATAGAGGATGAAGACAAATTTTATTTTGACTAAAATGACAATAGTCAGTTTTAGTCTTAAGAGGTACAATTTCCTTGTTGGAAAATGTGACCATTTTTGATGAAAAGTTGATCAAACAATTTTTATTACCAATTTGAAATTTAATATTTGTAATATTTTTTATATATAATTTGAGTTGCTCTTTACAAGAACCAACTGCAAAACTCATAGCTATGAGTGATTTCAAATTTTTCATTAAATTGATTCCCACAAATTGAAATAAATTTTCTCCCTCACTTGTTTGTGAGTAAGAGAAAAAGGAACCATCCTTCATTAATATTTTATAATTATTTTTATTAGTATTTATATCAATATTTCTATAAGTATTACATTTTCCTTGCTCTGGAAAAGTAATCAAGGACTTCTCCTCACTCTGTGGGGAGGAAGCCAATTCAAGAGAGGGTACCTTCTGACTATACTGTGATAAATAAGAAGGATTTTTAAAGTTGAAGGAAGGTCCAAAATGGTTTTCCCACTTCTCTGTTAGAAGGGGAAGGTGAGAACAATTTAAATCAAAAGATGAAATAATTTTAGTGCCTTCTAAAAGGACACTATTGTTAATAATTTTTAATGATAATTTTTCTGGCGATGTAGATTTAATATTAATTGGTAAATTATTGTTTGATGTAATTTTATTATTATTTGATAAATTTTGAGATGATGTAATTTTATTATTATTTTCTAAATTTTCAAAAAGATATTTTATATCTTCCTCGTAGGAAGGATAAATGATGAGATCGTCAATGTCCTCTGAATCACTGTCAGTGGGTTCAGAGGATGATTTTGGTTCAAGCATTTCACATATAGACGAATGATGTCTCAGTGAATTGCAAAAGATGCAAGGCTTGACCATTAAACATTCTGATATAGTATGATTCGATAAAAAACAAGTTAAACAAAGATGGTTATTTACTAAATATTGACGTCTCAAATAAGGAGTGGAGATTGTCTCACACTCAAAAGCATAATGATTTTGTTTACAATATACACATTCAATATGAAGATAAGCACATTCAAGCTGTGATATAGTATTTTTTACAAGTAAATAATATTTGTAGCATTTACTGTTTTCTTCCAGTAAAGCCTTTTCAGAAGTAATGGGTTTTCGTATGAGAGAATCATATCTCTTCAACTCACCATTTAAATATTTTATTTGATCAACTATAAGTAAATATTTGTATATTAATGGGTATCTCTCATCAAATAATTTTTTGGCCTCAAAACAGATATCATCTATTAAGAGCCTTATAGTTTCACGTTCTTCGTGAAATGTTTTGGTTTTTGGTATATTTTTAATTTTATATTTGATATTAACAATATTTTTAAGAAGAGAACAATGAATGTCATAAGCTACATCATCTTCTAAAAGGGCGATTTCCTCATCGCAAATTTCTATAAGTTTATTATTAATATTATCTAAATCTAAATCAAGTTTTTCTAATTTTTTAATAAGTGATTCCAACTGACTGGTATTCAAATTGGAATATAAAATGCAAAAGTCAACTTCGTGAAGAGTTGGCTCCACGAGACTCCGCAAAGTGTCTCTCTGTTGTATGAGAGAGTTAAAGACCTCAAGGTCAGCTGCCGAAAGGTCGGATGGTGGAGAAGCCATGTTGACTTCGAAATATTAATTTTATAAAAATATATACATATGAATGAAGTACAAGTACAATATGAATTGTACAAGTAAAAATATTGTACCAGTACAAGTACTTAGTACAAAAAAAAATGTGTCTTGAGACACAAAAAAGATATTAAAATTTTCAAAACTATAAGATTAAATATAATAATACAAGTACAATACAAATTGTACAAGTAAAATATTGTACAAGTACAAGTACTTAGTACAAAAATAATGTGTCTTGAGACACAAAAAGATATTAAAATTTTCAAAACTATAAGATTAAATGCAATTTATAATGTTCAACAAAAATGTTGAACCGATGAACCGGCCTCAAATGTACCGGTATAAAGCGCTGGAATATTGTATAAAAAAATTTATACATAAAAGTGTCTCGTGACACAAAAAAAATCAAATTATAAACTAAGTTATTTTTATATAATATATATACCGGATAAAACCGGTAAAATGTGAATACCTATACGAGGTATCACTGAGAAGTGTATATATATATATCTAAATATATATAAATATATAAACTATTGTTTATAAAAAAAATATTGATCCTATGATCAGTGAGTGGTGGATTTATATATATATATAATATATATATATATATATATCCAAATATTAGTTTAAATATATATATATATATATATATATATATATATATATATATATATATATATATATATATATATATATATATATATATATATATATATATATATATAAATAATTTTATGAATATTAATCACTTTTGTGAAAATATTCAAATACAAATTATCACTAAGTTGAAAGTGTATATAACACAAATTTTATAAAATAAAATTTAAACTATGTGAATAAAGAAAAAAAACGTATGTCTTTCCACATACAACAAGAGATATAAAATATGAAAATTGAAATTTAAACTAATAATTAAAATGTGTATCTCTTCATACACTAAAAATTACAAAACTATTTTTTACTAATGTAAAAAATTAAATGAAGTTCAAAAAAAAAAAAAAAACTTCCAATTGAATGAAAAATATTTTATTTGAATATATATATATATATAGTGGTTTTAAACTATACCACCAATATAAAGAAAGTTTTATTATTTATATATATATATATATAATGTAATTTTGAATATTAATAATATTTTTACTAAAATATTTTTTAAAGAAAATAACTGTAGTAAGTTATTTATTTGAATTTTTATAAATTTTTAAAGTATTTAGATGAAAATAAAAAATTCCCCGCAATTTGGGGGTAAGTTATTCAAATTCCCCGAAAAATTTTAATAAATATTTTAATTGAATGCCCTCTATGGAGCCAATAAATTTGAATGTGAAGAACTGGAGACTTGTGTCTCTCATAAGCTCCCACACACAAAAAAAAAATAAAACCCTAATAGAAGGGAAATTTGTTTAAGGTATATTTAATTTTTGGGGAAAAAACCAACAAAGTTGGATCTGCACTCGGGTCCAAGTGGTCGTACAAACACCACTAATTTACCTTGTAGGCAAAGCCTATGCACAAGATAAACCCCTGTGGGTGATAAAACTATTTTTTAAAAATAGTTTAAAAAAGCGCCAAAAAGGTTGTTATGTAAAAAAATGATTTTTAAATTTTTTATGAATATTTGGGTGAAAGTTCGTGTGTCAAGTATCTATGACACACAAAGGTTGGGCGCCACTTAAAATGTGGGGATTTGTGACCCAATCTCAGGTAGCTGGGCTAATGAAGACCAGATCACAAATTTATTCCACATTTATTCCTAACTTCAGACAAATCTCAGACGCGTTACCACTTTCGCTCGATTAGTCCCAGGCTGGTGAAATAATCGAATAGTGGAAAATAATTTATATATATATATATATACCCGATGGGTCTCGTGTGGGCCAGTGTAATTTCGATTATATATATATATATATATATATATAAGGTTATATGTATATATATATATATATGTTGGTTGAGCAGCAGCAGCATAGCGTTAAGAAGGTTAGCGCTGCTGGTTAAGGCTAAGTTATATATGCATAGCAGGTTATGCAGTATATATTATGTTAAGAATAGCATATGTTATGCTATATATATATAAAAATATATATATATATATAAAATATATATATATATATATATATATATATATATATATATATATATATATATATATATATATATATATATATATATATAAATTATATATATATATATATATATATATATATATATATACAAGGAAATGAAGAATAATTATTTACTCCAAATCTACTGCTATATAGACCGAATGTCCATAAAAAGAATTGAGTTTTTATTTATGATGATTTTGGGGATGAAAAAGTTTTGTCGTGTATTAAATTTAATTGAAATTTATCTTAATATAATTTTATTGAAAATTTACTAAGTTTATTTTTATATGTAAGTCGCTTTGATGTTTGAAATTATAAATTTTTCATTGCGAAGTTATTTCTGAATTTCCGAATGTGTAACCACGTTATCGAACAAATGTAGTATAAATATATAGACTTTCGAACGTTGACAAAGATGAAAAAAACTCAATCAAATTTCGAAAGTATGAAACAATAATAACAACAATATTTGTTGTGATAACGTTAACAATAAAGTATACTACTAAGACTTTCTATAATTAATACTATGAAAGCAATAATAATAATAATAATAATAATAATAATAATAATAATAATAATAATAATAATAATAATAATAATAATAATAATAATAATAATAATAATAATAATAATAATAATAATAATAATAGAAAGCAGTATACTAGCTACACTAAAATAAATGATAATAATAATAATAATAATAATTATTATTAATGGTAATAATTATAGTAATAATTACCAACAATAATTATTTGTAGGAATAGTCAATCTCTAGAAATGCAAAGCATTCTAAAAGAAAGACAAATTTCCAATGTAATAACTTTTACTTTAGGTTCCTAATGTTTCTCGTTTCTGTTCAGAAAACAAGGAATACAGAGAAGAACCTAATAAGCAAATGTCTACTTCTTGGAAACAAATTATTACTACAAGACAGGGGTGAAGCCTCTGTCTGGGGATTTCTAATATATTTGCTCCACCACCAATCGGGAAACTAAAATTACCAAAACCACTAGTTACAATTTATCATGCACGGATTTGATGATAATTCGACATCAAATGTTACACAAAATTCGGAAAACTCGCTGAACTTTGGTCCATAAATTTTATTATTTTACGACAAAAATCTATGGATTTATATATATATTTTTTTTTTATATATATATATATATATATATATATATATATATATATATATATATATATATATATATATATATATATATATATATATATATATATATATATATATATATATATAATATATATAAAGAATATATTTATATAGTAAAATCTATAAAAAAAACTACTATAAATAAGTTTTTTGACAAAGATAGTCTTTTCAAGTAGCAAATTTTATTTGTCAATTTTGACTCGACAAATTCTGAGATCACGTGACCAACTATTAAGACGATTTTTTATTATTTCTAAATAAATATTTATAATTTTATATATATATTTTAATAAATATATATATAAAGAGTAATTTTCAGTTGTAATATTTACGGGAGGAATGTTACAATAATACTTTTATGACAAGAATCACTTCTAAGGCGAATCTTGAAAATGCAAAACTTCGTTCTGAAATTTTACATAATATTTTCTTTTGATTTTTATTTAATATTTTTTAATCTTTTTATCTACTACATTCTTTGGAATTTAAATTCAAGTTTTAACATTACTAAAAGATGATTCTCATTTTTTAGTGACGAGGCAATAATTTCTGACCTACTTATTTTGATTGAAATTTCTAATTTCAACCATGATGAGATTTTTTCTCTATAAGACATTTATTATAATGGATTTTACTTTTTTGAGTTCTGCGTTTTTACTTACTTTTATTTTTATTATTGTTAATCTTTAATCAAATCTTTGAGTTTGAAATTTTCTAAGTATTCCCCTTATATTAAAATTTCCCAAAATCTTTTATTTTCCCAATTTTCTCTTTTTGTGTTTTTGCTTACTTTTTTGAGTACGATTTTATTGTTTGTATGTTTAAAAAAAATAAACAAAAAATAAGTATACATCACGTTGGATAAAGAAGTGTTTGTAACTATTATACTTTTAAGCTTTCACCGAAAAAAAGGGTAGAATAAAAGAAAGATAAAAACCTCGAAGATTTCTCCACCTATAAATAAAACTGGACCCTAAATTTAGACGAAGTAAAAGGGCGATTTGAAAGGTGATTTGCACAGATATTTGGTCTGGTGATAAAAACCAGTTACCAAATAACCGTAGGCGAATCGGATTAATTCAAATCTGTACGGACTATTTTATAAGAAACGCCACAATATTATATAGTATCTCGTGGGCCCACGATCAATTTGAAATTGTCCTTTACGGAACAATACAAAAGGAAGAGGCTGAGTTAATACATAAAATTATGGCATTTATCAAAAAATGACATGATACGAATCAAAAACTATTGCCTTTTTTTGCTAACATCTGCAAGGAGAGAAGGGTTGGTCAGATGACCGTTAGTGGGAATCCCTAAGTTGTCCAGAAAGGCGTGATGAATGACATACCTACACAAATTGTCCTAAGATCAACATTTAACGGAATGAAAGTTTTAATGGTTCTGCCCTGGAATTATAAAAAAAAAGATCCAAAGGGCCCTAAAATTAAACGTCGACATGTCACGTCCAAAAAAGGTGATGATGTCTCTAAAAATGAAAAGGAGAAGCTCGTTTGAAGAATAAGCTTCGTCAAAAAATATTACTACTTTAACTGCATTGATAAATGAATCTTGTAGAATCTCTTTCGACTCGGAATGCAAAATTATGGGAACGGAGTCTACTGATGATAAGAGCAGTAAATAAGAGTAAGTCCTCACTCGGTCGCTCTCGTCACTTTTATAGACCACGGAGAAAGACGCCGATGGGTTGACGATAAGTAATTAGTTAAACAAACATCAAATCGAATTATTGATGTTTTAATAACAAATTTACTATCAAAAGATAGCAAATTTAAAACTATATAATAAATAAATAAATTTATTGAACGAACTAATTTAGATTTATTGTAAAAATCATTAGAAGTTTACAAAAGAAACGTTTGGCAACAATCACATGTTGTTAACTGGATATTTTTTACTCCCATAGAGAATTATATGATAAATATAACTTTTCAATTAAAGATAATTATCAATTTTAACAACAATTAATAGGACCAGTATTCTCTACTGATCAATTTGGTACAAGAATCAAGTCTCTAGCA
>JABUQX010058682.1:0-39660 GCA_015478945.1 Trachelipus rathkii
ACTAGTAAATAAATGAATCGCTATATACATTCAATACATATTGACACATGTGAAAATAATCCTAATAGACGGTGGATAGCATCCAACAAACATCGGTTATCGCATCAATTACTATAACGACGATTCATAATGATATGGTAATTAACTAAAATTTTTTCCTGCAAAATGGTACGAGAATTTCTTTAACATGCAAGCATCTTTAGCGAACTTTCACTAAGAAACTATAAAGATGGAAATATATTTACATCCAATCTCAATAGGAATGACGATATCCTATTTGCGTTATACGCTCTAATGGAATACGAACTGTGTCACTCTTGTCTTAACGAAAAATTGGTTATTGAAAACTAAGTATATTTATGAGAGAAAAAGTCCTAAAGTATATCAAAATTGACAGACACTCAGAGACATAAGAAATGTTAGTATATAAGAGTATATATTATGATCAAAAGTATTAAAGAGAGAGAAGGAAAAAAAAGTAAATATACATTCGCAACTATACGTTAAATCGGTACACAGTATTTACCTCTTAGTATAAATTACATATTGAGACTTAATATAGATAAATGGTCGATAATAAAAGGATAAATTGGCTGAACATCAAAAATGAATGATTAAATATAAATATTGATAAATAATGATAATTATATTAAACATATATATAATATAATTATTCATTTATTATTGTGCAAGTTATAGACTTTAAATAAGTTCGAAAAGAAAACCTACTTAAATAGAGAATAATAGAAATAATAACTGTATTACAAATAATAATAATAGATAAATAGAATATATATAGGAGAAGAGAAGAAGAAATAATATGGTTCGTGATTTTGAGAATGATTTAAATATATGTGGAAAGACCAATATAATGATAAATCAAAATAATGAGAAAAATAATGAGAAGAGAGTGAGGTCTAATACATACTAACACATATATCCCATACTGAGCTGCCTTGACTGCTGTATATCAGCAACGCCCGCGACCATATGTATCCTCCGCTAAAAGGCTAAAATAATATTATTCGTTCTAGCTACTAATCAGAAAATATTAAATGACCCAAACTATTGAGATAGTATCCAATATATATAACAAGTACCACTCGAAGTCTTTTCGGTATCCGTACAAGCACAGTAGGTAGGTACTATTATTTCATTTCAGAATTAGTTAAAATTCTCTTGAGCATATAGTTTATACAAATGAGAGAGCACCATCAACACAATTATGTGAGTTAAATCTATAACACAACAATATATATCACAATAATAATTTTGACAAGGATAGGATACAAGAAATACGAATTTATAATTCCTCGTTCGTAATTTTCCCTTGAATTGAATATTTATAGAAGAATAAATCGTCTAGTACATTATATAGTTCTTAGACTTAATGTATCGATGTAATTTTTTGTATTTACCGAAAGTATTATGAGATATATTAAAAATATACTAGAGATATACTATAAACCTTATCTTTATGCTATATATAATGGAGAACGCCCATCTTTGTATAGATAACGTCTGATCTATCATTTGCCGATACACCGAAGCCGGATCAGCAAAGGTGTATTTAGTGAGTTTGAGGTTACGCTCTTAAATGAGAGTTGGTAATATTCTCGTTCCCATGCGCATAGACTTAATTACCCCATGCGAACATTCTCGGATGGATGTTGTTACGAATAAGATCAGACGACTACATGATAATCGGCGTTCGACATTTCTTTCATGATGTATTCTATCACACGAGTATAACTATTGGGTAACACTACGTTAAGAATGGCATCCCGGTGCTTACAACTCACATATATTCAGATGTCAAACTTTGAGTAACGGCCGAAGACAACACTGACTAAGTTAACATAATTAGCTTCAAGCACAACTTGAATAAGTAATTTAAACCTAGGCTCATCGTCGTCTGAGATTGAGACTTTTTCTAATTTTTTCAAGGTTTGTCTTGTCAGAATTGAATTATAAAATAATGATTGATCCTTAATTTCAGATTCAAGTACAGATATTTGAACTCCAATGTCTCCATTTTTCTGTAAGATGAAAAAATCCAACTTTGATATATAGAATCGTTGAATAATTATACCCATTTAACATTTACGTGTACATTAGTATGTACGTAGTTCTCGATAAAATCATATAAATTGCTCGCCCGGGAGATTTCAAGAACGTTATAAGAAAGCAGAATCTTCCTTCGTATCTTCGATAAACGTATAATAATCGCACTTAAAGTGTCATACAATCGAAGGAAACATAATAAGTTGGGCAGTTGCTAATAATGATCTCAACAAGCTGTCTTTATTAAATAAATCATAAAACTTTGGTAGTGACGGAAACTTGTTCTATTAAACCAATTGCTATTTTCGACTTCCTCTTTCCTAACTGTCTTTGATAGTCTTTTAGTAACTCCATCGTTTTCATGAGGAAGACTGGGAAAGAAATCCCTTCTTTCCTTGAAAGATTAAAAAGACTTACTAGGTTCCCTACGCATGAGGTTTCGAAACTACTCCAGCAATTAAGGGCTTAATATGTCCGAATTAACTTTCCTCCATATACGTGATGCTTTTTTAAAGGCACTTGTGTTTCTTCCTCTGCTATTATAATCAAAACGGAAACTTTGTCTTTATTCTCTTGATCTTCTCCGCCCAAGTTGTTTTTCTTAAAAATCTCTTCGGCCAATTGGGATACTCTTTCCAATAATATCTCTGTGGCTACTTCAGGGTCGAATATATTCCAATTTATAACACCATTTTTGAATGATATAAATATAACCATTAGTATAAGCATAAAATAGAAATTCATTACGAGAGAGTACATAATAATAGTGGAAACTATTGATATCTTTAGAAGTGATTCTTCAATTATAGGAATTATGCGCATATCCACCTGCTTCTTTCAGTCTCAGTAGAAAAACTATTAATCATAATAAAATATGTACCGTGAACGTTCACATAAATAGGGAACACAAGTCTCGAAAAGACTAATTTCAAACTAACAAACGAAAGACAATTTGATATTAGCAGAGCGAGAAAGAAAGCTAATTAATGTTGGATCACTTTCTAAGATTTTCCTCTCAATTATGCTGTGAGGATAATTATCTTATCTAATTTTTCGTTAGAGAAATAAATGGGAATAACTTAGGCTTATTTATGTATACTATAATTAAAATATTGTTTAATGTAATACATGAGCACGATACCACATTAGGCAGCACTATAAATCGGTCTAGGATCGGGATTCTAGATCATACAATATTGGACCTGTGAGTAGTCATACGAAATGAGTGACACATTAGGTGACGAGTGATTCAATGCCTACTTATTTTCCAGTCGTTCAACGAAAAGGAGTTACCGTCCCTATGAGACGACTGATATAGACGGTGTTTTTAGCAGGAGCACCACCTTGTTGTACTTTGCTTTATACCACGTAGGGGTGGAACTTGCTATTTATTACATAATGAAGTTTAGATGTTATAAGATGGAAAGTGCATTTCGCTAAATCTGCCAGTAATTCTCTTGAGATTGAGCGAACTGGAGACCGACGAAACAGAGCATCCCCTTGAGAAAGAGGGCATCTCTATGGTATAATTATGGAAACTGCAAATCAAGATTATGAACTTATAATATTCACGTTGAAAAGGTATAAAAGTAACGTAAAAATGTCATGTCCTAAGATGATATCGTTATATATAAAGATTAGATGTATAATCGAAGAGAATCATGTAGGCAAAATTCGAAAATCCAGTCAAAGCAGATTATCACCTTTAGTGAAAAAATGCTATGATTTCATGGGGCCTAAAGAATTAGACAAAAGATCTTTCTGATCCTAGAGAGTTTTATTGTATACGAACAGTAAAAAATTTTCTCATCCTCATATCTATATATTTGTTAATTATGGTGTATCTTATATCTGTAAGAAACCTCAAGTTAAAACTATCTAGTATACTAAAATTTACTCATGTTGCGTCTCATTAATATAGGTAAATGAGTAAGTTTACAACTCTAATATTAACCTGGAAATAGAGATTAGAAACCTAAAGGATAAAAAATGTTCTCTAAATCAAATTATAAGTGGAGTTAATAAACTTCTTACTTGCGACAACCGTATTTCACACCCATCTATTAGCCTATCTCTTTTCCTTGAATGGTAACAGCAAAGCGAGAATAAAATTTTAAAATTTGAAATGCTGTTTGTGAAGCTCTAAACTAAAGATAATGATTCTTTCGATAATTTAGAAAATCTTTGTTATTTATATCTCTCTCTAGAAGTGATGAACTAACTTTTAGTCTAATTCGACCTGCAAGCAACTTTTATACCCTAAAGCTGAAATTTAACTATACTTAAATATCCAAAGGCCAGAAAGGAAACCGTAATTCCTTAACCAAATATAGTAAAACTGAATAATATTTGACAAGAAAAAAGAGAGAAAACAAATTAATTATTACAAGAACTATTAAAGCAAAAGATGGGTAGAAGCTGATATTAAGATCTTATATCAAGCCAATTGACACGAGCTAACGTCTCTCTACTCGTGTAAGCGCTTCGATGGTGAGTAGAACGTGGTGTAACGATTAATGTCTGAATGGATGTAAAGCCGCCTATATTGGATCCAACAAATCACCAAAATGAAAGTCGCAGCATAATATCACGAGTAAAATATTTAACAAATTAAGGAAAAACACACCGAGTAACATAAGAGTCTCCATCATGCCAAGAAGAAAGATTTTATGATTGCGCCTCGGGAATATGCTCTTAAGAACAGAAACAGTAAAACAATAAAAATTTAATAAAGCTAATGTTTAACATATTTACAATAACAAAAAGTCACGTAAGTTAACTTTCTAACTTTTAAAATTTTAATTTTTAATTTTGTTATTAGTTTAACTATATTAATTATCAAAATTGTAAAATAGTAAGAAACTAAAACATATCGAAGCCAAATGTATCGGAGAAACTGGTACGGAAAATAAAGTTTTATTATCCAGGAAATATAAAGAAAATTTCTGTAGACGGAATATCATTAGCCGAAAAGGCAACAAAATCATATGTTAACAATAATGCTTATTGTTTAAAAAATAAATAAAATAATAAAAATAAATAAATAATAATAAATATATAAATTATAATAAATATAAAATAATAAAATAAAAATTAAAATAAATAATAATAAAATAAAATGATAATATAGAATAAAGTAATTCATTTCATTTATAAAACAATTTTAAAACCTGCATAAAGTGAAATTTGTAGGTAAAGATAGAAATAGAATCAAATAGTATTAATTAAAAAAAATACAAAAAAATAATTAACTTAAATTAAATACTTTGAAAGAAAGAAAGGGTATTAAAATTATAGAATTTATTAATATTAAAGATAAATTCTCTTTTCAGATATATAGTATATATAATAAATAATAATATTAAATTCATAAATATATATATAATATATAATAAATGTAATTAAAATAACATTATTTTGCATCACTCGTAGGATCCGTTTAAACTGCGCTTGACAATGATAGTTTCATACTTTAAAAAGTCAAATAATTTTTTTAGAAATTAATATTTTTCTTGTAATCTTTTGCGATTGTTCTTGTTTCTATTTATTATTATAATTACTACATTTATATTCTTGTTCAATTTTTTACTATTTAATAGAGTTTAATTTTATATTTCATTTGTTTAGTTTTTAATTTTGAGAAAATTATTTATATTTCAAAATTGAAATACATAAAAATTTTTATACTAATTTACTTTAAATTATTTCTTCGTTTTGTTCTTTCTACACTTTTCCTTCTTTAGAGAAGCTAGTCATTAATTTAGATTATTTTACTTTGTTATTTATTTAAAAAAATATTGTTTAATTTTTAAATTTTATTCAATTTATTTATATATATATATTGTCATATAACTTATTAATACTCTCATATATTATATTTTAATATAATATAATAAATAATATACATATATATATTATATATAATATCTATATATTGTATTATATATATATATATATATATATTATAATTAATAATATAATATAGTATATATTATATAAATTATCTTATATTTATATAATATTTATGAAATAATTATAAAATAAATTATAAAATATTAAACTTGATATATCTTATAAAAAGTAAAATAGCATTATATATTTTAGGATGTAGGATATAATATATTTATTTATATAAAATATAATATATATAATAATAATGATAATATTATTATATATATATATAGTATAGAAATAGATAATGATATGTATATATTTAATATATATATTTATATATATTATATATATATTATTATAATAAATTAATATAATATATATATAAATTAATATATATAATTAATATATATAATCTAAAATTGATATTGGTTAGTTTTACTAAATATTATTCTTGTTAGATTTGTATTAGGTAAAATATTAACATTATTGAGAAAGCGTAAAACATATGCAAAACCAACTCAGCATCTGCCATGACTGGTTCTGGTGTTTGCTTCATCACATTATGTAAGAATGATGCTGAGTACATAACTTTGCTGATTTATAATTTCTGAAAAGAGATTTCTTTTGTTAAAATAATTTTTTAATATACAAAAAAGCTAACAAACTTACGTGATAAAATCGTAGATCACAAAAGGTTCCAATAAGGTGTAATAAGCAACATACAAACAAAACTATTACTCTACTTCAATCAAATATCATTTAATTACATAACATACGTAAATTTAAACATAGCAAAATTTACATAATTAAAAATACATACTGAACATAATAATGTAAATAACAAACTTTTATTTTAAATACTACAAACATGAGATCATGTTTCACTACATATTTAAGACGAGACGTTAAAATAAATTTTCATTACATAATAAAACCAAAATAATACAAAAATTTAATAAACTAAAGCACATACTTTGCTAAATAAAGAACTGTCCGAAACCTAAAACGTTTACTTGAAAAATGCTAAACATACAAGTTCCCTTGGCATATAACGTAATTACTACTTACACCAACCTTAGAATATACTCTACTTTCTACTACTAGAAATCAAGTTAATTCAAATAACATGCGAATATAAAAATACATGACAAAATCTAAGGTTAAACAATTGCGACATTTTTCAAGCGAGGACTAGATGTTGAGATTACTCAAGTGATAGATGAGTCCGCCGTGCGGATTCCCGAACTGTGGAACTTAAATCAAACGTAAAGAACAGTAAGGTTCCTGGGTGAGAACTATAGTATTTTGTTTGACCAAGTTCTAGTCCTTAAAGGTTTCCTACGAAAAAAAGAAATAAAGAGAGAACATGTTCCAATTTGGAAAATGGGGGAAAAGATGAAGAAAGAAAAAAGAAAAGTCAGAGAGGAGCAACTGACAATCGCGAACAGGTGATTTGAGAGCTGAGTAGATACATTTCTATAAATCCAAATATTGCCGGTCGTTTCAGGTTCCCGACCAAAAATTCCGTATTGAGTTCCAAGTGCGGCAAGCGGTTAACACTCCAGGTGAATCTCGTGAAACACCATACCCTTACCATCACCAGTCACACACGCGCCCACATCAATTCACTTTAACACTACTCATTTGGCATTATGTTTTTATAAGCACATAAAATAAGTTCTTGGTAACTAGAATAAAATGTTCATTACTAATCATAAATATATATATTGAAAACTTATTAATTTAGGTAACATAACATAAAAAGAAGTTTTTTGTATAAAAATTCAAAAATTAGTTCATTTAAAGCATAACCTAAATCTATTTAAAAATTAAATATTTAACTAAATCCTTTCTTCCTTTCGCTTAACATAGTACTAACAAAATTTCCATATTCAACTATCATCATATTGATAGCGAAAAATGTCTAAAAATAAAGTAAAAGACACTAACCTAACAGTAATAATACTGAATGAAAAATAACACATCTGACATTTTCTCAACAAAACTCATTATCACAGGACACTGATGATGTGTAAAGTATAACATTAATTCCACAAACGTAACTACTCTACTTTCTATCATGCCTATTAAGATCATGAAATTAGCATACAAGTATTTGTAACAAAACTTACAAAAATATTCTTTTGTCATTACAATACTTATATAAACAATATATAAGTATAAAAAACTAACTGGACAATCATAATGAAACCTATAATTGGCTAATGGGCATGAACAATTCGGTGTGACGATAACTTAAAATATTATACGTAATACTATCTCATCCACCTAAAAACATAACAAGTTGTAATCAGGGGTCCTAATCATGGAACGTAATTCATATAAATAAAGAATAAATATCCAAATTTGATTAATTGTAGTAACGTGAAGAAGAACACGAATCTGAGTGAATCTAATTTAACTTCACCTGACTCTATTAAAAATTATTAAAAATATATTAAATCAACTATTTCTGTTTGGTAGATTATGTATTTAAGAGATTGAGCATAGAAGTGCAATCATGTCCTCGAAGATCATGCTTTAAGCTGATCGCTCTAGTAAATAGTAGGTTTGTTTTAGTCTCTCCGGAGTCCACGATGCTAACCGAGTCAGTGCGGGAATCACAGGATTTAAATGCATGGTTCCGGTTATACTGTTTAGGGGTTAATATCGTAAGGGGCATTGTGTTATTTTAACATTGGAATTTTTAGGTAATTTGTTGATATAGGGTTTAATTTGTAGGAATGGAATATAGAGAATAGTCAGTGCGGGGGTTCCTATATAATATTTTTCTCTTTGCTTTGTTAAATCTAGATTATAACCATGATTGAGAATTATTAGTAAAAAGGAGAAAGAATTTGTTTCAGATGAGAATAGAAGAACAAATGAATATGCTAAATTATGAAGTAAGTGTACGCAATTTTGGTGTTGTAGACGTAAAATTAAGGATTTCTAAGGTAGGAGAAGTTGTTTCATAAACTGAAAAGTGAGATGATAGAAGAACTTTTTCCGCTTTAAAAAGTAATTTGCCGAAAAAATAGCGAATGTGTGGACTCATTTGTAAAAGATGAATGTGTATCGTTGAGTTCGTAAAAATCATAATTGTGTTTAGGATGGAAAATATGTCGTCGACTAGCAAGCCATGATCAGACAAAGAAATGGTGAGATGATAAATCAATAGTTCATAAAGTATTGCTAAAGTGGTGGAAGGGGGAACCTCAGACTGTCCAATGTTGTTGAAATGTTTTAATGAGCAAAAAACTTGATGAGGGAGAGTGGAATTGAGTCTTTGAGAATAGGAAAAGAAGAATTGAGATAATGTGTTTCTTGAGATTTCTAGAAGATAATAAGAACAGAACAGATAAAGAGAGAATTCGAATACGTCAAAACTTAAAAATGATGTTATGGATTTTAGCGATACGGTAGGAAACATCAATGTTGTAATGAGATGGTGATTTTTCAAATTAAAGTTTCAGTTGAAAAAAAAAAAGAAGAAGTTAAAGACATAGTAAGAGATTGGACGAAGGTATTTTGTTTTGTAAATTAGTAAAACATGGAATCGACCTATATTGCGTCATGTGAACTGTGATGTCCGCAGTGTAGCATCGGTGACATCGACTCGAGAAGACTAAACACAAATCATGAATTTAGTCGAATGCCATATCAGCTTAACGCCTATAGATCCAGAGGACAGTAGATTGCACTTCATCTGCATCATTGCTTAATACAGTTAATCATATCACAAAAGAAATATAATCTTTCTTAAAATAACACAGCATACAAATATCTACGATACAAAAATCAAACGATTTTATTCGTTACGACCTCGCCATATAAAGGAAATAATTAACACTATATCAGGTTTTATTTTATTTATTTTGAATAACTTTGCTAATAAAATTTTGGAATACCATCCCGGGGGCGGGGGGGGGATAGAAGAGGCTAGGCGTTATTTAGCTAGGCAATATAGTATTCTATTATAATTATGTACAGTGCTTTATTTACAATAATTTATTATGTTTTAAATAAAATGGTTGTGCCATGTACTAGCATACTGCCTGAACCATTCTCACATACCTTACTTATTATTATATAATCCGTAAATATTATATATGTTTAATATATAATATTCTAAATATAAACTAATATATAAATTCTATATATATATATAATATATAAATAAATTAATATTATAATTATAAAATATATTACCTCAACCAGGTGTGACCAGAAACCTATCAAAATTAAACAAATTGGGAATTGTTTCCTTTGTGAGGAACCACCTATATTTGATGTCGATATAAATAGTTTGCAGTAAAAATTTAATTCGTTTGAATTTGAGGAGCACAAAACTTTGATTGTGCTTTTTCTTCTGTTAAGTAATTTTAATTTTCATTAAATAAAAATTACTCTTTCTACTTGAACTGCTGTCTAATTTCATACAATTTAATGAGAGACCCAAGTAAAGAAACACTGAAATGGGTCATTTCAAGTCAAACGATCAATGAGACAGCGAGTATATATAAATATATAAATATCTATTAAAAGTTATTACTTTAAATTATATTATAAAGAATATATATATATTTCTATATATTTTATTATCGTTTATAAACTTATAATATATAGAATATTAGGTCCTTGAGACGCAAAGTGTAATGTAATAGCTTTGAACGTAAATTAGATTTTAGGAAACGAGATGATAGACCATCAGCATATTTAATGAAAAAGTAAAGCAGCAACATATTATCTTTAAGATTCTAAAAAAAGGAAGCTGGAACTTATATTTTCATACATTTCATGTTTGCTTAATAAATTATGTAAAAGATTTTATGAATTTCGCTATAGTAGTTGATATTTATATTACATGTAAATATTTTATATCATTATTTTATCAATATTATGTTAAAATTTTAAATATTATTTGTTTTATATCACATGTCATTGTTCTCACCCAACTTTTCTTTTCTTTTTAAATTTAATTTTGTGTTACAACGACAATTTAAGCTCATAAAAATTCTAAAATCTTAAAATTTGTCGAAGAAAATTTATTAGGGTTGTATAATTATGAAATTTTAATATTTCGTGAAATCATAGCAGTCTTATTTTAACCTCAATTATGAACAGCTCGAAAAACTAACGTAAAACATAGCTAAGGAGGTTAAGAGGAGACTCGCACGAAACAGCTCAAGAGCGTTTCTTATGGTCTTCAACGTAAATTGAATTCATTACGAAAAATAGCAGATACCCATTATTCTATGTAGTGGAGGAAGAAAGCAAAAAATAACTAAAATGATCAAAGACAATAATATATATTAATTATATATATATATATATTATTATTTAATTATATAGAAGGAGAATACGCGGTATGTTTTGTTTTTTAAATACTTAACTTTGTTCATGGAGAAAGATTTACTATGCTATTTACTATCTTATAAAATTGATACGATAAACTCTATGCTAAATAACCATTGATGATAAATATATTATTCATAATTATGTAACAAAGAATACTGACACAGTTTTTAAGTGGTGTTAAGAAGCTAATAACCTTTGCTTTTATTTTATTGTATGTTACTTTATAATTCCCCACCCTCTAATTTATATGCAGAAATGTCACGGAGAAGCTCAAGCTGCACGACTCACATTGAGAAAGTGTATGGAGGATGAAAAAGTTAAAGGCTTTGTGGATACTCTAGTTGCCAACAATGTTGTTGAAGGAATTAGCCATGTGTGAGTTTGAACATACAACAAATTATATACTGCTGTCATGCCAAGCAGCTTAATGTTATTAAAGTCATACTATAGCTATTAAATAGTAAATTTGTCATACAATCAAATTTGCATATTAACATACCGTTGTTTTAAAAGTGACTTACATTCAAAATGTTTCATTAAAATTATAAGAAATAATTGTTTCCCAACCTATTCAAAATATATGCCTGTCCTACAAGCTGTCAAAACCTGCTTGCCAATCAGCATATTTGCATAATAATTGCCATTAAAAGCAATCTGCACTCTTATTGACATGGTACGTACCAAGATACTACCATAAGACATCTCATCTATTGTTCTATAAAGCCTCATATAACATATCAAAGTAAAGATATAAAAATATGTAAGGACAATCTCAAATTTATATATTATCACTGAGAGTGATACTATATAAATAAATTTTTTTTCCCATTTTTCTGCCAATTTTTATCTTTTTGTAGATAAGATCTTCAAGTGAATATCGAGCAAATCATTAGCAGTTAGCATCTATCCTCATGGAGGACACCATTGTAAATGTTCTTTTTAACCAACATTAGAAGAAAATTATTGCTTCAACATGGTCAAGTTTACATAGAATTCAAGATTAATGTCCTTTCTTTCTCAGAACAATCCATCCATTGATGCTATTCCAGCTCCTGCTGTGATATTTTAAAAGTTGAGTTAAATTATTTTATTCATTTATTTAACCAATTTTAATAAATTTAATAATTTATTCCCATTCCACAGATACAGGTGAAACTTCATGCCTGCATCTCATGGTTAATAAACCATTTATTATACATTTTTTTTCTAATTATTTTTTTTCCACAGTTTATTTAATACAGGATGTATGCAGTTCAAAATGTTCATTTTTATATATTATTCTTTGGACATAAAGGATATATCGTACTGTCTCTTTTAATATATATATAATACTCTTAGGTTAAGTTCTGTGTAACAACCCAAATATATATATTATAATAATATATATATTATAATATATATATATATTATATTATATATATATTATATATTATATAGTATATATATATATGATTCCCCTTGGTGTAAGAGTTTTGTGTCCCATACATTCTGGATACTTGTTGAAAACACATAAATGACGGGATAGATAGCTCTCTTTTAGCCATTCATTTTTGAGTTCACCAAAGTACTCAATATACTGTTTTGAGAAAATCTCTCATCATTTTGAATTCAGTTATCATCTTAATGATCAAATATATAGTACATTTTAGCACAAATTGCTTCTAGTTCATAACTTGGCAATTTTTTTTTTAATTTTTCATTTTTGCTCCATAATTTTTTTTTTTCCAAAACAATTGTCCTCTTTTACAGGCATTTTATTACAATTATAAGTTTTCGGTATTCTAAATTGTACATTCAATTGTCATTCAGTACATTCCATTGCTCCATTGTACTCCATTCCAATCCATTGTAATCCATTCATAATGATTTCACAATTTTTTTTGTATGTCTTATGTTTCAATGGTTTTCTTTCTGTCTTCACAGACATAATTGTTTATAATTTACATAAATGTGTATCATAAATTGTTTTCTCTGTCCTTACAGACCTACTAGTTACAATATACACATTGTACACTCTGTACACTGCACACATACTGTGTCAACATACTGAGTAAACACTCAAATAACAGTTTAAAATTGTTTTTTTTTAGGATCTGATCCTAAATTGCTTTATATCACTATGTAAGTCATCATAGAGTCCATCCTATAGGTGCATATGATATAAATAATATAGGTTTCCTTTTTGAGGGGACCATACAAATTTTCACAATTACATATATTTGTGTTAATTTACAAAACACCTGAAAACATTTCAGAACATCTGAACATTTTTCAGAACAAATCATAAACAATATTTAAACTATATTTGTGTTAACTTACTACATCACTGTGTTCAAACCTTGTGCATGTCTGTATTATCACAACTTGTGCCTGTCTGTTATAATACAATATGTTCCATAACCTTGTGCATGTCTGTTACTTTGTCCTCAGCACAGCATGTTACAACCATATGTTTGTCTAAAGTATTACTATGTACAGTTACATTTATACTTTTTGCCTACTCTGACAGTATACTATGAATATATTTCTTATTTTTCTGTTTCACATTCATCAACCTATACAGCTTATTCTGTAATAGATGTCAATTACATACATTGTACTTATAAATGAACTACTCAACTTCCTTGTTCATTTTATATTCTCAATGTTGGTCATATTGTTCATAAAATTAGCTAAATGAATTGGCCATCATGTTCATTCTTTTATTTTATGAACTACCATCTTTGTTCATTCATTTAAAATCCATAATGAATCTGTTCATTTATTTTATTTATAATGAACTACATCCTATTCATTCAGTTATCCCAAATGAACCTTTCAGTTCCATATGAACTACTATTCATTCTGACATTCACTCCTAACTGAACTGTCAAAATGCTCATTCAATACTTCTGTCTTCTTCTGAAAACATATATTTTGTTTACAAATATCCCCACTTTCAGAATGAAACCATTTTGCATAGCATTCACCAACCATCTTGTTGTGTATTGTTTATAACTTCTTTGCAAACATTCACTAACCTTTGTAATGCTTCAATTTTAAACTTCTTACAGAACATCCAAGTTTGTTCTTAGTTAGTTTTAATTATCTCATTCTTTCTTATTGACACTCTCTTTATATTATTGATATATTTTCAAGTGAATAACTATCAATTAGATATATAAGAGAGAGAGAGTCCAGTTTCCATGTCAATAACTAGTAGGAAGAAATTTACTCACTTCTATATAGACTCTTCTATATAGACAACATATACTTATAGAACTCTCACCTTCTGTTCTATTACTATAATACTGCTGTATTATTTGTTTTATCCATTTTTCTTCTAGTATACCAACATCGAAAATGTTATAATTTTTTTATAAGCCTCTCATCCAAGAGCCAATTTGACATTTTCTTTTGCTTTAAAATTTATTAAAAACAAGAACACTATTGAAAGTGAATTTGAATAGTTTTTTTTATACTCACTTGTATACTACTACTTACAGATCACAGACAAAATATCATTGTCCATTTAACATTTAACCACTTATCAGAGTTTTGTTTCATCTTTATAATGATTTTACTTGCCTCATATTAGAAATATCACATTTTAATATTTCTTCCGCATGGCTTATCAAATCTATTTCTATGAAACTACCTCTTCCTCTTCTTCAAAACTATATAATTATTATTCTTGAATTTATTTATACAGTTTTGATTAAAAAAATTCAGTCATCTGAAACATACCCATTATTAAATTGTTAAATTGTTACTTATTACAATTGTTCTACACAATTTACTTAATGTTTAAACAAACTATTATTTGTTTTTTTCCCTACACCTTCAAAACATAACTTACAAATTATTGTCAAAAACCAATCACATTTGTTCCTTTATGTGTACGTAAACTACTTTAAAATACTAATTTGTTTAAAATTCTGTTCTGAAACTACACAAATTTTATTCATTAAATGCCATAAAACAAATCTTTATTTGTTTTCATTTCTCACATGTATTTAAAACATTAGTTTGGTTACATATAATGAAATTTGTCAATACAAGAGACCAAATTTCTTGTCTAAAATTGTCAAACTTATTTTGAATTTTGAAATTTATGAAGCTCCATAATTTTTTTTCTTTCAAAATTTGACAATTGTATTCCCTATATATCATTGATATATTTAACATTGTTCAGCTATCTCAAATCATCTGAGATCGTAATTTTTATGACTTTAACATTCTTACTTTCCCCAAGTAGTTTACAAATCCAAGTCAAAACATCTTTGTTTTTTTTTCACATATACTTGACTCTGACTGCCATATTAGAAAATAAGATAGATAAATCTTCCTCAATGTACGTGAATTTTACATACCCTATGTCTTGTTCAAACATTTCAATATTTTTATTAACCTTGATTTGGTTAACAAGAATGGTAATTATATAGCTCTGGAAAGCGAATTACGTAAGCACTATTACAACTACAAATTTAATTTACTAAAAATTGTCATAGATTTAGACAGAAATACGCAATAAAGCAAGAAAGGAGTAATAAAAGAATGAAGTATGTAAAAATAAGACAAAGACCACATTCACCATATATATAGACCTCCCTGTAAACTAGACTCAAGTCTGATGATCTATGTTGATTACTATTGATTAAGGACAAAAATTTGTACATAAATTGTAAAAGCGGAATTTACAATACCCTAAAGCAGTTAAATCACTAATTCAAACCACCATCCAGTAAACACCATAAACAACACCCTTCCAATATAACAGAAAGTTGGTGATCTATGATTTCTAAATTTGATCTTATTGATTCATAGTCTACATTTCGAAAAAATATCATAATTTGGAATAAAAATAACTAAAACATAAAAAGAAACATAAATATCTATAATATTAAACACTGATCGAACAGAATAAGGTATTGGCTGAAGACGTAGAACAAAAAGGTTGTGTCAGCGTAAATTAATAAATGAGTTACTGCCATTCATGCTGATACTAAAGAAAATAATGTACAATAAAAGAACGAAAGAACGCTAAATTAAAAGTTCATGTGCCCAAAGTAAACTGTAAACTTTAACAAAGTCCATCATTCTTATAACAGCAGTATGAAGTAACGTTCCACACCCAAGCATAGGAACAACGAAGAAACCCGTGAAAGGCGCGGCTAATTCAAGCCATTAAAAACAATTAGACCCTGAACATATCACGTGATATTTTACGGGTTCTTAACTAATAAGATAACGACTTTAACCACAAGAAAATTACCCACCCACAAACACCCACCCACTATCATGTGTAATCTCATCCAAATCCCAACAAACCAGTCATTCTGCCAAGTCATCAACTGCTAACGTTAAATGCGTAAGACGTTAATTACAGACATTAAGAGTAAGTGTGAGTTTAAAAGTGACCATTAGCCACTGTGCATCTGAACTAAGAAAATAACACGTAATACAAGACGACAACTCTGAACAAAACCTTAAACGATGGGAAATAGGGCCAGCACCGTCAACACATTAAGCAAAGTTTCCGTCATTAACAACCATGTACAAGACAACAACAATAAGACAATTAACATCCAAAACCGTAACCTAGTACATCAGCTTTCTTCTTTTTGTGTACAATGCATAATCTCTAACAATCAACTAACCGAAATAAATGACACACACACACAAACACACACAACACACGGAATGGAGCGAGGCAGCAGCCACATCGATGCGGAGCTACACATGACAATGTTACCTTTACGTAATAAAGTACGTCAGTTAATCACGACACACACACACACACATACACACAAAACAAATCACACACACAAACGAAACATCACAACACACAAGTACACGAACAGCAAACACCAACACACCACACACAGAAACCACACATCATCAACACACAAACAGCAACAACACACACACACACACCCACACACAACACCCACACAACACACTTAACAAACCACCCAACACACACCCAACACACACACAACACACACACACACTACACACACACACACAACACACACACACACTATGCACCGACACCTACACACACACACAAACACCACAACTACACACAATCACGACACTGAGGACATCCAGCACAATACTACACATGACGCACAAACGAGCCACACAAACAGCACACACACCACAATCAAACACACAACACAGCCACACCACCACACACACAAGCACACACACACACACACACACACACCACTCACATCAACACAGACACAAGGAAATCAATGAAAACTAAAACATATTAAAACTACACTTACACACCTACACACAGCACACACACATACATCCACACACAACAATCACAATCCTTACACACACAACACACACTTAACACAACCAAGGCACAGACAACTATCACCACACAGCAACAATTCATCACACAACACACACAGCCACGACGACACCACACAGCACCAACCAAGCATGCGATCGAGCAGGCAAAACGTAAATTTATTACGATTATTAAAACATAACAATACATTCGTATCATGAAAAAAGTTTCAGATTTTCAAAAACAAAAAAAGTTTTAAAGAGAGGAATAAATAAGAAAGAACCTCTGGAAAAAACAAACAACAGATGAGAAATAGTAGTGAGTGAGTAAAAGAGGTGTTTAAAAAAAAAATAAAAAAAATTAAAAACAGAAAGATATTAAATGAAAATAGAAAAATAAAAAACTAAAAAAAATATACCCATAAACTTTAAAATATTATTTTATTCTCAGAAAAACAAAAAAATATATAAAGTTAATATTTTTGAAGAAAAAAAAGAAACTTAAAGCAATCATAAACATAAAAAATAAATAAAAACAAAATAAAAAAGTGTTTAATAAATACAATTAAAAAATTCAAAAAAAAAAAGAAATAAAAAAAATTAAATAATTAATTAAAAAATCCCGTAGGCAAAGTATAAGATGAACAATAAAAGTTAAAAATAAAAAATAAAAAAGCGCGAAAAATGCGAAAAAAAAAAAAAAATGTAAGCAAAGTATAAATGCAAAAATAAAAACTGACAAAAAAAAAATAAAGTTAGAAAAAAAGATTTAAATATGTCTATAAAAAAAATAAAAATGAAAAATAACAAATAAGAAAAATAACCAATAAAAGTAAATAAAAAATTATAGAGAAGTAAAAGGACAAAAATATATATTTAATTTGAAAAAATAAAGAATTTAAAAGTAAAATAAAAAAATTAAAAACACGAAAGTATAATATTGTAAAATAAAAACTTATAAAAAAATAGTAAACAGTATCATGCATGTTTCAACTTAGGAAAAAAAAAAAAAATTAATTAGTTACGTTTATAAAAAGAAAATGAGATTTGAACATATAAAAGGTTAGTCTTCAACATTTAGAAAAAACGGTTTATCTTTGCAAGATGCAATGCAATGGACGATATGTACAGTTAGAACAGATATCAGTTATGTGAACAGAGTGTAAGAAGCTAAGAAATAAATGACACACTCACACATACACCACACACACAATAACACAAACACACACCACACACACAACACACACACACCACCACACACACACACACACACACACACATAGGAATATATGGCCAACGTAAACAAGTTTTCGACATTAAAAAGCTAACATATCATAACTCGAACTAAAAATATATGTACAACGACAAACTAAAAGCACCTTAAGCACGAATAAACTGCTAACATTAACCAAAGTTCCATACTTGGGAACAGCCAAAAGTAACTAACCAGCATACAAAAAACGTAACCTATTACAATTTTTCAAGCATGTCTTTAATCATATCAATGTTAATTTACATTAACGTAGTAACATTTAACAAAGATTTGTTCTTGAATTGACACTATCTCATCAAAGTGTCACTCGTTTCGAGTAAACATCATTTGACATATGAAGTAAACGTAGACATTAGCAAAAGTCTGAGGCCAAACCTAACATACTCAACAAAACTTAACCTAGGGCTCACGCTTTCTAAGCACATCATCGCTCAGTTTAATCACAGTAATATTCTGTACAAAAACTCATCATTTCTCTAACAAATCAGTGTTATTTCCACATTGTCATAGTAATATTTAACATAACGTGCTAACTTACGAATAAACAGTTTCATTAACCAAGAGTATCTAAAGCAAACACATTACCTTCCGTGAGGAAACCCAAGGGATTGCGCCCCTTGAAAGGGTGGGAATCCTGCGAGGGGGAATCACCCCCAAAGGGGTGTAAGCG
Organism: Trachelipus rathkii; assembly: GCA_015478945.1. NCBI lineage: Eukaryota > Metazoa > Arthropoda > Malacostraca > Isopoda > Trachelipodidae > Trachelipus > Trachelipus rathkii. Next base: position 19,551 of record JABUQX010058682.1, read on the forward strand.
GGCTTACCCCGTCCGAAGGAGGGGTAAGGTCTCAGCCCTTCGGGGTGATCCCCCCTCGCAGGATTCCCACCCTTTCAAGGGGGCGCATCCCCCTGGTTTTTCTCACGGAAGGTAATGTGTTGGCTTTAGATTACTTCTTGGTTAATGAGAAAACTGTTTATCAGTAAAGTTAGGCCACGTGGATGTTTAAATATTACTATGACAATGTGGGAATAGCAAAGCTGATTTGTTAGAGAAATGGTGAGTTTTTGTAAAGATATTAAGATATTACTGTGTTAACTGCCGAGGATGTGTTAGAAACGTGAGCCTAGGTTAAGTTTTTGTTGAGATAATGTTAGGTTTGCCCTAGACTTTTGCTGAATGTCTACGTTTATTCATATGTCAAATGATGTTATACTCGACGACTCGGACAGAGTGACACTTTGATGAGATAGTGTCAATTCATGATAAATCTTTTATAAATGTTACTATGTTAATTGGTAAAGATTAACCATGATATGTTAAAGACATGCTTGAAAATTTGTAAATAGGTTACGTTTGGTAGGCTGTGTTAGTTACTTTGCTGTTGTCAAGTGTTTAACTTTGTTAATGTTAGCTTTATTCGCGCTTAAGGTGCTTTAGGTTTGTCGTTTACATTATATTTATAGTTCAGGTGATGCTATGTTAGCTTTATTAATGTGACAAAGACTTTGTTACGTTGGCATATTATTCTATGTGTGTGATGTGTTATGTGTGATGTATGTGTTATGTGTGGAATGGTATAGTGTGATGTGTGTGTGTGTGTGTGGGGTTTTGTGTAATGTGGAAAAATAAATAGAAATATATAAGAAAAAATAAAATGAAATATGGTAGCGTTAGTGTATGTGTGAGAGAATAAGTGTGTCAGTTATTTCTTAGTTCATACACACTACTGGTCACATAACTGATATCTGTTATTTTAACAAGATGGGAAAGTTAATATTTACGTCAAAAAAGTATGGTCAAAGCATCTTTGCAGAAGATAAAACTAACGTAATTTGTCAATAAAATGTATATGAAGACTAAGAACATTTATATTTTCAGAAATCTTACATTTTCTTTAATTTATGAGAACGCTAGTACACTACAGATATAATTTTCTCCTTCCAATATTTATGCCCTAAGTATGAAACTACATGAGCAAATGGCTGACTCACTCACTTGTGTACTATTAATTTTGATAATTTCTGAGTATTTTACATTTATACTTTGTGTTTAAATTTTATTATTTTAATTTTTATTTTTTTTATTTTATATTTTAAAATTTATTTTTTGTTAAACTTTATTTTTTAATACAATTTTCTTTATGTGCAATATTTTTTAATTTTGGTATTTTGTCTTTGTATAAATGTTTTTCATTTTTATTTTTTACTTCCTTTTAGTAGAATATATATATACATTAAATAAGATAATATCAAAATTGTATAGTATAAATAGATAATATATAAAATTGAAAAAAAACATAAATTATTTGTTATTATATTTTGAATATAATAATATATATATATAATTTCTCTTTAATTTATATCTTATTTAAATTTTGTCTTTTTTTGTTAATTCCTATTAGAGTTTCTAACTAAAACGGTTAATACTAATTTCTATCTATGTGATAGCTTGGTTTAATTACCTTGTTTTGTGTATTTGTAATTTTTTTAATTTTTTTTTTTTTTTTTTTTGTGTTTTTAATTTAATTTTATTGTAAAATTTATTGTTTTTGTAGTTTAATTTTTGGTTATTTGCTTTAATTTTTTTTTAAATTTAATTAAGTTAAAACATTTTTTTGTTGTATATTTTTAATTTATTGAGTTTAATTTAAATTTTGTTTAATAATTAATAATATAATTAATAATATTTACAATTATAACTACCATGGTTTTAATTTTATTATTTTTTTATTATTTAAGTTTTAGTATTTTATTTCTTTTTTTTTTTTTTTTTATATTTTGTATTTATGTTTTAATTGTCCTTATTTTTGTTGATGTTTACTAAGAGAAACCATTTAATTTGACTTGTTGCTTATGCTTTCATAAATAAACAGTGAAAAGATTTTAGCCTTGGCGCACGAAATGAATATTTGATATTGCTTTTTTATCCCGAAAGTTACATTATTATCCGTGTTTTAACTCGTCTGCTCGTAAGTAGTGGATGTGTGTGTATGTCATTGTATTCTAGTATGATATCCACTCGTCTAGAGCACCTGCTTATATATGAAAAAAAAAACAGCCCTCTCAGCGAGGATTTACGTTGCTATGATGTGGAATTGTTAGTTCAGGCTTAGCTGTGCTGTTCGCGCTTAAGGGTCCAGAACCTGTTGCAATGTCTTGGAGGATCTTACGATCCTAGTGTGCATGTGTTGAGAGTTTGTTCAAATTGTGATTTCAGTTCCCCCCCCTCCCACCAGTTGATTAATCGTGTATTTCCAGATGCATTGCAAAACTCACACTCTCTCTCACTCTCCAGTGTGTGAAAAACTGTCTCACCTCTAAGGTAGTAGTTTACAATGTGAGTCGAGTGAGATATTACAACATGGTTGTGGAAATTTGTGTGTTAAATGTTACTCGCCTGTTAAGAGGGGGTTAAACTCTGTTCACTGACGAGCCCTCGAACGGGAGGGAAAATGATAAATGGACGCACAACGGTCGTAATCAGCGTTACCCTCTCTCCCTATGACTATGTTTAGTTACCTTCAAACTCCTCGGTTAAGCTGTGTAGTGACTGTGCCTCCTCAGACGTTTTTATCGTTTATTCGGTGCGTGTAAGGTGTTTAGGATTTGTCTTTGCTACATTATCTTCTCATCTCAAAGGATGCTAAGTGTACCCCATCTTTGTAGTATATGTAAGAACTTGTTCTCCACACGTTAGACATATATTCGTTGATCAGTAAAGGCATAAAATATATTAGAAATTAGTAGAGTTTCTTATGTAGTTTATAATAATCAACATGATACTTCGAAAAGTAAGAACCTTGAAATTACAATAGAATGTCCTTAATAAAATTACAATAACGAGTCACAACTTAATTAAATCTGTGCATATGAGCTAATTAAAAACGTGGTGTTTGGATGGGTGGATGGATGGTGGTTTATTTAGTGATTTACTTGAGCTTGTAACACCAGATAATTATGTTTAATTAACGTTATCCTAAATTTTTATAATGTAATAATATATATCTTCTTAACAAATTCTAATTTATGAACAATTTGAACTATCTGAAGATTTTACGAGGAGTTCCAAAATTGTATTATCTAGGCAGGGGCGCAGGTGAGCGTTTGTATAGTGGTGTGGAATTTAGCTGATGATTGAACATCTTATGTGGGGTGTGTTAAAAGCATGACAATTTATGTTCAAAAAATTTGGCCTTAGATCAATAGATCAATAGATCGCACAAGCTGGACAGGAGGCCGCAAATGAACGTGTGATGTAAGATGCGTTTGAGGGTTTTAGTGACTAAAGCGTACCTGGCTTTAGGATATGGTAAGAGACAACGGTAAATTTTTTAAACGGTGAAATAAACATGAAAAGTATGAAAAAACTTGGAACAAGCAAAAATTATATAACCTTAGACAATTCGAAAATAAATAAAAAAATAGAAAATAAAGCGAAAAATTCAAATATTTTGAAAATTAAAAAAATAACGAGTGAAAATAAAAAAAAATGAAACAACAATGTATAAATTTAACCCAAAAGCTTTTAATAAAAAAAAAAAAAAAAAAGTTAATAGAAGAGTAAAATGAAAATAAAAAAGAAAAAAAGTAAAAAAATGAAAAAATAAAAAAGAAAATAAAAAAGAATTAAAAAATAAAGTTATGAAAAAATAAATTTAAAAAATGAAACGAAATAAAAAAAACAAAAAAATTAAAACTATAGTTAAAAAAAAAAAAGGATAATTTGTGGAATAAAACTTATAAGTAAAAAAAAAATAGTAAAACAGCTAATGAGCGAAACGTTATTCAAGCGAAAAAAAATTGTAATATTTAGTTAACGTTGAATAAAATATGGTGGGATGAGAACGTGGAAAGTAAAAGTTAAAAATAATCTTCAAACATTTTGAAAATAAAAGGTTATCTCTGGCAAAGAAAGATTGCATGAATCAATTGGAACGACAATGTACATGGAAGACTAAAAAGCATTATTAGAGAAACAGTTAATGATCTTGTATTATTAAATGAATGTTTACAATATGTCGGAAATGCGCACCAGGCATCCAGGAACACCAAAAAAAGGTGCCAAAAGGGGTACCGACTACTGAAATCGCTTCGCGTCATCTTATCTTCCTTCCTACCTACGCTAAATCCTACATCTATCTCCTCAACTATTATTAACCTGTACTTTATCGTACTTCTTCCTAACATGATTCTTGAATCCAATGCATTTCTTCTTTGATTTGTTTCAAAAGGGGACACCCCATCTCCGCGATGGGGTTAACAAGCTCTTGAAAACGAACCGGCAGTCCGAATCACGACTCCGAAAATTCGACTCCAAAACAGCGCGAACATGCCGAAGAGTAAATCCAAACCACTACCAAGTCCTTTCCGGTCTGAAAGGTATTCAAATCTTCTAACGATAACATTTATTATTAGATGGGTTTGTGGGGGCGAGGCGCTCCCCCCCCACCTGTCCTAAGGCGGGCCCGGCAGAGGAAACAGCAGAGCACAACGATAACCAGAAGTCTCCGTCTGACGTAGCCATATGACATTTGTCATCACTACTAAGCATCCACGAACCAAAATTTATGCACCTCAATACGTAAGCCATAACAGGACTTTCAGAGAAGGCGTAGTTAAAATGACACTTGGCAAGCATATGAGAGGCACAAGCACGGGCCCGACAATGAGGGGTGACCTACGGTCACCAAATCTCGTGCTAGATAAGGCCCAAACCTTGCAATGCGATTCGAAGATACCATCAGAGATTAGCCTAATCTTACCACCCAACACCACCACACACCAAGGGCAAGGTGCCCGGCCTAACTTAGCGTAGATTTCACCTTCGCTCTCAGGGGGAGACCCCCCTTTATATAGCATCGCCACGACTGAAAATTTACACGGCGTTTCATCCATTAGGGTAATAACCCAATATATAAGAAATTATATATCAAAGTTTCAGACCTTAAGATAGTCTCTATATAGCTTTTTAGAAGAAAAAAAGCAATGTCAGGAGCTCAGAAGTTGTTCTCAGTCAACAATACATGCGATAAATCGAATGTGATAATTATCTGTAGTATTTTCTTTCGATAAAATACAATATTGTTCCGTTGGTTAATATATAAAATAAAACGAAGAACCAGAGCACGTAGAAGAACGATTATAAGAATCATTAAGGGGTGAATCGCATCGACGGATAAATCGATTGAAACCATCAAAAATGATCTAATCCACCAGTTTAATAACCTTTCTAGGGAACAACAAAAAAACTTACTTTTGACAAGCGAAGTTCTGAATTAGTTTGACGGTTAAAATCAATTGACGTGGGTTCAGGACTAACATAACCTGCGGAAAAAAAAGTCGCGTCTTCCAGACCTTAATTAACGGTTCAAATCCTATCTCTATGAAAACCCTAGGTTGTTGAGACGTTAAATTGTACTAGAGGAGTACAGTCAAAAAATTTTCTAGAATAGTAAGAAGGAATTGTGGATGAGAGTTTCCAAGTCTAGCTGCGCGGACATGCATGGCTGGAAAAATTTGCCGAAGACATCTCCAAAATTACTTTTAACGAAGTCTTTGCTATGTCGACGGATGCAGGAGCCTGGCACAAATGAGGAGAAAATGCCCACCTAAAATAGGGAGTTAGCCTTGTGATATCATCGAATTAGACCGAATGAATATGACAAAACGCGTTAAAAAAGCTAAAAAAAATGCAATTTAAAAAAGTAGATATAAAAATTGCTATAAAAAAGATAGCCAAATATAACGGATTAGGTTGCCAGATTTAGCGTAAAACCTGGAAAAACGCTAGAAAGTAACAAATGTTCCTAAAAAAAAAATGCGTAAAAATTAGGAAAAGAAAAAAGATAACGAAAATAATGAGGCAAAAAAATTAGACGAATTAGGGTGCCAGAATTGTAAGCGACAAAGCTGAGAAAGGGATGGGCACCTTGTAGATTTAGGCGTGAGTTTTTACACCTCCCTATAACTTAAACTATATATAAATAATATATATATACTAAATATATATAATATATAAATATATGAATATATATATAATATATATATATCAGAGGTGAGGGCACCCCGCCATTTTAGGGGTAGTCAGCTAGCGCACCTCCGCACCTCAAGCAGAAAACGGTAGAGTCCCGCTAGCGCTCCCTCGCGCGACCGTCTATTTTCAGCACCATCAAACCGTCCGCTAATCTCTAGTGTCAAGCAGAGCAGTCCGCACGTCTTCGCACCGCTTAATAATAATGTGGGCGACTTCAGCAAAATAGGTTTCTTAATAGTTAGGAAAACAAATGTAGGTTATGATATCCTTACATAAATTTATTATAATAAAATAATGGTAGTCGAGTGAAAAGAAACAAACATCGTGTACAAAAATAAAACTGCAAGATTAATTCCTACAATCATTACAATATATTACAATGATTCTTTCTTCAAAGGCAGAAGAATCATAATAAAATATCTTTCACAAAAGAATATGCAAGTAACTTCAAAATTAAAAAGCCAGTATCAAAAATACGACCTAGCTGGTCGTGGCCCTCAAACATCCCCACCGATGCAAACTTAAAATAATTCGCTCAATTACGCAAGACAGGCAGAACCTAGGGGAAGAAAGGTGAAAATATTAGGTATATGATTGAATAGCGAGAGGTTCAACAAATATCTGCCATGAATAGCTGAAAAAAAGGGAAAAGACTGTTTTAGAGGTAAGAAAGAGGATGCTAGAAAAGGTTTGGCGTCTAGTGTCAAAGGCTTCGCCAGCAGCTCCATTGCACTAAATTTGGATGGTCTCTCCCACATAAGATCCAATCTCGGCTCCATTTCATCTGACAAATGATTTTGGATGGACCACCCTGTCACGCCATGTAAAGAAGGTCTAGTCGGTTCAAGACTTTTTAGTGTTAGAGAAAGATCACATTGAAAGGCCTCGACAAACGCCTGCAGAGGATTCTATCTTAAAATGCTGACAAGTTGATCAAGGAACTCAGGTAAGCACTATAATATATATAAGATATATAGATATATAGATAATATTTTATATATAGATATAAATATTTATATATATAGTAATTAAAATATAGAAAGATATATAGAAGTATATAGATATATATATATATAAATTAAATAATATAAAGAATATATATAGAGTATAATAGCTTAAGATATAATGAATATATATATAAATTAGATATATAATATAAGTATATAAGATATGATATATAATAGATAAAAATGAAATGTAGAAGTAAGAAAGCAAAGTAGCTAAATAGGTAATAAATAGTAGTTATATAAAGCCTACTATAACATGTATATGTAATAATCAGTCAAACATGTACAATAGATAGTAGTACTAGGAAGAAACTAGTGTAGATATATAGTTTAATATATTACTATTTATTATTCATAGTATTTAAAGTATAAGTAGGATTATAATATATTATATAATAGTATAAAGAAAAATTGGTCTAACTTATTAATGAGTAGGATAGGTAATAATAGTATTATATACTGATATTATGAAGTTACAATGCGAGATACAAATCGGTATGAGTAATAGTATAAAGAGGCCCGGAAACTATAATCAAGGAACTAATAAGTCATATATACAAATATAATATATTAAAGAATATCCAATATGCTATAGTGTAAATAGTAAGTGATAGAGTTGAATATAAAGGTAGAAGGTGGACGTGTCTTTGGAAAGGTCGAGTATGACAATTACAGTTCTCTAGAATATAGATAGAAATATATAGTAGTAAATAATATATATATATATATATATTATATAAATACTAATAATAATTATATATATTATAGATAAATAATCTATAATATAATATAATAGTAAATTATATATATATATAAATATATAATATAGATACATTTATATAAATGAGAATATTAAATAGGAATAAAAAGCGAGCAGTTGGAGTATTTATAAAGAAATGAGTAATAAAATCTCATACCTAATAATATAAAAAAAAAAAAGCTAAATATATATAGTATACGATAAGCAATGATAATATAAGAAGACGCACCTATATAAATATATTATATATATATAGGTAGGGGTTAGATAAAAATGATGACGTGCGTAGAGTAAATGGATATTAGATATATAGTGTTAATATTATTTAGTGTAAACCATAATATAAAATATAGAAATATAGAAATACTCCAAACTGTAATACAGGTAGTATAAGGTGCAAAGGAATAAACATATTAGTATAAAATAAAATATATATATATTGGGAGGGTTTTACACAAGAAATTGAGGTAGGATATTGCGCTAGTTGAGTGGTGATAAGTATAAAATATAAGTAATTAAAATTAAAATAAGATGAGAAATCATCAGTTCTTCGATAACTTAATCAATAATTAAATGCATATATATATTATTATATATGGTGATGGGATACCATTAAGCAGGATAGATTAGTGAAGATAGGTGGTTTTGGAAGTTATAATTAATATACCAAAAAGACAAGTAAGATGGCCTTAAAAGACTAAAAGTATAATATAGTAATAAAAAACCTGTAGAAAATGAAAAAGGGTATTATTCTTTATTGGGAAAATAAGAAGTGAGAGATACATAAAGAATCTGTAATAAGTAACTATTACTTATCAGAAGCGTTTAAACAAAGGTGCGAACAAAAGAGGCGGGAAACTTTTTTGATCCGCACGTGCATGTCCATCAGCTAATTTCCTGACGACTCCGCACCTCCGCTAGATAACCGCACCTATTCGGTAAGTAAGATCCGCTCGGACGATCTAGCGACTAGCGACTAAAAAGAAGCTAAACCAAAGTGTGAAACCCATCTGAACCATATTAATATAATATAAATAACATAAAATCATAAATAATTCATTAGCGCATGAGTGAATAATATATTCTTATATAGTATATATATATATATATAATAACGCGGGGGCTACTTACTATTGAATTAATATGTACCCCTATATATAGTACTATTTAGGGTATATATATATATATATATGAGACTAAGTAATATAAATATATAAATATATATAATAATAGATAATATAATAATTATATATTATTAATAGACTACGTAATTAAGTTAAAATTTTAACTTTTTTAAGTACTCTATAAAATTGAAAGTATTGAGAACTATTAGATTTTATAATTCGCTAGGTTTTATAATCAAAGAAAATAAATAATTAAATTTTTTGATATTACTGATTACAGATATACATTTGTTTCCGAAACTGAAAATATATTATGTTTTTGTCAGTTATGTTGCACCTGCAAATCTTTATGTATTTTTACAGAGGTACTTTTACCGTTATAGCTATATTAAGGAAATAGATTCATTAGTAAAAGTGGTATATTTCTTATTCTCAAAAGCAAAACTGACTAAATAAAGAAGTGAACAAAAAAAATGCTTTTACTTGATATATTCTCTAAGCACGATAGCTAAATCAGAGTCGAATTTTTGTTTGGGTGAAGGTCGGAAGTCGAAAATTTTTTTTAAGTGGAGTCGGAGTCAAAAAATCCATAAAAATCCAAATGTGAATTTAAGGAGTCGGTCAGTCGAAAAATTTATATAATTACGAGGCGTCCGCAGGCCCCTAGCATATCTGATGACGGTTTTCGAGCACGCATAATCAGGATAACTCACAGGAACAATATTTAAAAACAAAATATGAAGTCATTTTACTTAAAAAAAAAAAAAAAAAAAACTTTTACAAGTGGTAGAGATATAGATATGACTTTAGGAAATAGAATTTTGCCAAAAAAAATGTCAAAAAAATTTAAAATATGTTTTTAATTTTTGGCGGGAAATTTTCCGACGAAAGGTACACTGCACACACACACACAACAGCACACACACACACAACACACAGTCATATATGGTTAGGTGTATAAAATTGTGCAGCTGATATAAGTAACATTGGATTGAAAAAGTGATAACAATATCTCTACTACGTTATACCTATAAAAATATATATTTATAAATAATATACGTCCAGATATATAGTAAATACTAATATATATATTATATATATATATATATATAACTATATACTGTATAATATCTTATAATATTCTTTATAGTATATATACATAATAATTTATATATATATAAATAAGAATATAGATATATATAAAAATATACTATATATAATATATATATTAATATATATATATATAATTATAATATATATATTAGTATATATATATTTATAACCTATTCATCATATACTATATCATATATATATATATATTGTATATGTAGAATTATATATATTTATATATAATATATATATATATATATATATATATATATTTATAGATATATTATATTATAGTATATATTATTATATATTATAATTATATATATATAAATATAAATATATATCTAATATATATATATAAATTATAATATATATTTATTATATATATATATTTATATATATATATATTATTTATATATCTTATACTATATATATAATCTATCCTCTTATATATATAGGTAAAATTCAATCTTTCGTCTGAGCTCCAAATTTTATATCGAACTATATCGATATATCGATTATAAATTCGAATATATAATAATATTAGTTATATATATATAATAAATAGATATAATTGAAGAATATATATATATAATATATATATATATATATCGAGTATAATATATATATATTATATATATATTATACATTATATATATATAGTATATACTGTATACTAACTAACAAAACTTTATCCTAACTCTATACTTAAATAAGCCCCCAAGTAAGCCTACTAAAAAGGCCTAATGGATGATGTAAGCACACAAGTACGCCGCAATAACCTAATTGATCATGGTAAGCCCCCAAAGTACTACCTTAACCTAATGGAATTATGGAACCCCCAAGTTCTCCCAACCTAATAGATTATGAGAATGCCCACAAGTTTGCCCACTAACCTAATGTATGTTATGATAAAGGGACCGAACTAGCTAGAGCACAATCTAATCTATCTATCTAAATCTATCTATCTATCTATGCTAATAATGACTTTATGCTTCTAATGCTATTTCTATTTCTATCTATCTATTATATCTATCTATCTATCTATCAATAAATCTATCTATCTATCTATCATATATCTATCTATCTATCTATATCTTATCTTAACAATATCTATATAATTATATATATATATAAAATAAAAATAGGTAATATAATATTATATATATATATATATATATTATAGAAGAAAGATAAGAGAGACTGAACGAGAGAGATGAGAGATGAAGAGTTCATACTCACGGTTTAATGTATTTTCTTCTAAGGAAAGCTTGCAATAAAAAAACAAAGAATAAAAAATCCCATTAGTTCGAACTTTGTTACCGACACATAACTGGGTAAATAACCTAAAAGGTTTTGCGAAACGAAGGTCGATCCATGTAAGGGTAATTTACCTAAAAAATGAAAATACTATTTTTTGCATTATTTCGTGAATACTCGAATAAATTACAATCTTTTGCATAAGCGTTTCACGTGTTCTAAAAGTAAGAAATTGTACACTCGTTTATCCAATTAGCAAGAATAAACTACCATATTATCATAAGAGTCAAAATATATATACATATATTCATCGGTCACAAAGTTAATGGCACAAAGATGAACAGAGCGTGAACGACGACAATGCTGCCTTCCCCATGGCGTACCGAAAGGTTTCAATAACGTAAGATTTCTGCTATATAAAAGTCCAGTATTGCCAGACAAGGCATGAGAAATTACCCACTCTTGTGACCGAAAATATCCTCTTAAAGGAAAAATTACCCTCTACGAAGGTCATAGGTATGATATATAGATATATACTTATATAATATATATATATATTATATATAAGTTATTAGTATATATAATATATTATATATATAGTATATATATAGATAGATTAAAAAACTAAAAGTTTATTTCCATCACTAATTTTTATCCCTATAATTGTTATTTTACCCTCCAAATACCCCCAAAACTATAATACCCTTTCAAAATAGCCGCACTTGGACTTAGAATAATTTTTTCACTACAGACGAGAAGATTGAATCTAAGGGCTATATATATTAATACAATATATACTATATAGTGATATATATAATAATATGATAAAATATATATATGATATATAGTATAATAGAGAATATAATTATAGTAAATAATAAATATAGAAATATATATAATAGATAAAGAAAGGAATGAATACGATATATAATAATATATAGATATATTAGATATATATGAGAGTTAATATAAAAAATATGTATATAAATTATTATAAGAATAATAATAATAAAGAATACCTTATATATATGATACCGTTATATATAAATTTATAGTGTGTGTAGCTTTGGTGTTAGTAGCATTTCTTAATTCTTTTATTTATTTATTTTAGCTTATAACGTTAAAAAATAAATGGGGTGCCTTTCCAGAGAAGCAGCTGAACAACATTACTTTGAGAATTATTTTTGAAAAATCGTCAGTTGCTACTCGCCACAACAACACAAATAGTGAGAGAAAATTGGCGGTATATCCAGTGGATAATAATAACTGTAATCGAATTAAAATATCAAAAAGTGGTTTCTTGTTTTAACCCTTGACAAAAGACAGAAACAGATACTGAAGAGGCCTAATTTCATTTCTTCCTCCTCATATAATTAAATATATTTATATATATATAAAAAACTATAAAAATAAGTGTATGTATATAAAATCAATAATAAATAATATTGTTTTGTTTGATGCCATTTTTTGTATCTTAAATAGTTTAATAATAGTTAATAACATAATACAGTATATGTAATAAATAATTGGAACTCAAGCGAAATCCACGAAGACGACTCGAAAAAGTATAATATATATAATAATCATAATAATTGCCGCTTGAAAGATAAATGAGAAAAAAAAAATGTTCCATGTATATAGTCAACCTAAGTATATATTTATATTATATATATATATATATATATACGAGCATAGGGGAGTGGAAAAAGAAAAAGGAAAATATATAATAGATATATAGAGTATATATATGTACTAAATACTACTACGAAAGTGTGTGGTGGTATAGACATATAATATATTATATATACTTATAATAAATATCATCATAATAAAATACACATATTAGAGAAGTGCAATGTATTCCAAGAATATATAGCAGTGTTGGTGTTGTGAAAGAAAAGGAGGAAAGGTGTGCGTAAGAGCGGTGCGGTACCACAGGAAATCGACTTTAAGCCGGCGTGTGATCGCCGAGAAGACGAGCGATAACGCGTCAATTGTTCGCGGATGTGCGTAGTGTTTTAACTGAACAATTAAGCCCAGAATAGATAAAACGTGCTAACTGCGTGAGCGCGTGAGGGATGTTGAAGGCCAAGTGCATCCGTCTCGTATGAGTGATGCGGCGGTTAGTCGTAGGCGCCGCTCACACTTCCTGCGTCACGAGGCGTTCGTATAGTGTTGGTAGAGATGAAGTACTGAGTGGGTTATATATATGAATAAATTAACTTAATTAGGTGTACTACATATATGATCCCTTATTATACAGTAGTAGGTGTGATATGTAGGCATGAAATGTGTGGTGGATAGTGGAACTGTAGTATATAGAGAATAATGAAGTATCTTATATAGTATATACTGGTCAGTATGAATTATGATAATAAGTAGTTATTGATAAATAAGTAGGTTATATTATATAATGATCTAATATATAAATTGATTAGTATATGAGTTATATCAGTAGTATGGTAAAGTGATGATATTATATAGTATGTCTCGAAATTTCTATACTATAATTATATGGATAAGGTGAATACACTATTACTCAAAGGCTCACCTCACCTCGTAGATATTACCCCACTTGACGTGAGCACCTAATCGAACACGAAATATACACTAGACTCAATATTAAAAATAATTATATATATATTATATAAGGTACATATAATATATAATAAAGATATAATAGGTGCCATGCACTATAAGCTGTGATTAATCCGGTTGCTAGAGATCACAATATATAAAGTAGTGGTCCATATAAACACAATTGAGTATCATAAATATATAGTGATCACGGGTGTATGGGTGAGTATAGTGTATGAGGTAGGTATAATATTTAGTGAGATGATTATATTATAAGTATAGTACAATCATCAATTTACTATCACTAACTAATCACCTTCACCGCTAGAGTGATGTATTGAGTGATGTGAGGGATAGATGATCTGAGTCCTCTAGCGTCGTGTGGGTAGTATAGGGGTATGGGTAGGTAAGATGCCGTGACATATTGGTCACACATGAGCTAGGGGCGCATTCGTGCGAGCGCGCTCCGGACGGGGCATCTACTCGGGACTCTCTCTCACTGACGAAGTAACTTCCTAAAGTCAGATAAAATAATAAATATATGATGTAGTGTTAATATAACAAATCGATCAAATGGTACTATTATTAGTTAATTCTATGCGAGTGAGTTAAGTAAATTTAGCTAGTCAAGCTTGGGTATTAACTGGTACATAATCTCTGCTCTATAAACTACTTAGATAATATAGAACGTACAAATAAAGTAATTATGAATTAGGCTAATAATAGTGTAGTAATATAGACTGAGGAATATATATAATAATATATGTTATATTTAGTAAACGTGAACAATATGAATTATGAAAAAATGATATATAATTATAAAGAATTTAAATAATTATATATTAGTATATTATATTAGATAAAATATATATAATATAAGTATTAAATATAAGTATTAAAATAAAATATGATATAATATGATATATATATAAATATATATATATAATTATATTATTATATAAAATGAAATATATTAAATATAGCTATATATATTATAATATATATATAATATTAAGATATAATATATACTATATTAATAAATTAGCTAAATAATATATATATATATATATATGCTATATATATATTAGAATAGATAAAATAATATATATAATATTTATATATTATATATATATAAAATACTTGTGTCTAAGATGAATTATTAGATATATTATAATATTTTATATATATATATACTTATTATATATAATAATACTATATATAATATAAGTATATATATACCATATATATAATAATTTCCTTATTATATATTTAATAATAAATATAAATAATATTAATAATATATAAGTAATATTAAATATAATATAGTAGTACTAATGATCACTCTCAATTTATAAGCCATGAGAGACTCAACCAATCCCCATATCTTATAATAAACTATAGCAGCTACTCCAGTGAGGATAAATAAATAAGGGAAATCTATAGCTGAGATAATTATCTATATATATAATTATATATACCTGTGAGGCTCACCAAAATTTACCGCAGATATACTCTCTGTAAAAGAATAACTAAAAAATAAAAAAATAAAACAAATTAATAAATAAATAAAATAACAATAAAAAAAAAATAAATAAATAAATATATAATAATTTAATTAATATCTTCACAGAAAAATATACATAATAAGAAAGCTACATAGGAAATAGATAAATACTATTTTTGAAATCTTGTAAAATTTATTTTCTGTCCACTAGAAATGTTAAAAATAAAATAAAATATAAATATAATAATTAAATTATATACATTAAAAATTAATGACTATTTATTTTGTATATATAGGAAAGAGGTAAATATAGTATATATATAGGTGTTATGATGGAACATTAAGTATATATATATATATACTTATTATAATTATTATTATGTAAATGAATTATATATAATTATAAAACCCATTTAGTGAGCTCGAGCCGACGGAAGGACACAGGGGAACGTTTATATTACACGTAATAAACCCTACGTAGGGTAATAGGGCGGTGATATATATAAGGAACTCACTACTGCGTAACACCTATACTACTAAATAACTACTATAAAAGTGAGACGGGGCTGATCGTAGTAGAATACCTCCCTATCAGTAGTAATATAGGGGGTGAGTGAAATAGTCCTACCCGTTAGTATTATTCCCCGGTGATAAAGCGCTAAGAAGACCCTCAGTGAGACTGCCTTAGTGCCATATATATTATATATTATACGGTCTCACTCACGAGTTAACTTATAGTAGTAAATTGCCTCAATTAAATTTAACAAGTAATTCATATTTAGTATTAATAAAAAAAAAAAGGCAATTAATAAATTAATACGATATAGGCCATTTCATTTGTAATCGTAAGACCAATAAAAGGTCTCTAAATAGGCGCCTCTAAATCATTAAATAATTTAAATATATAATTATCTAACAAATAATATAATTTTATCTCCTTATTTCTCTATAATATTTAAATTTTAACATATATTATCACTTATGATGCAAAGATGTTAAGAAACGAGTAATTATTCCAAATAATTTATATTTACTTTATCGTATATTAGTAAGCTATTGTTATGAGCTTTTTTGGGGAATGAATATAATTAATCTTTTCTGTCTAGGTGTTTTTTTTATTCTTTTATTATATTTTTTTATAATTTTACCTAGCACTGAAAAATTTGACTCAGCATTCCAGCAATGTATTCCTAATTTCCTCGGTATAGCTGTTGTTAGTATTATTAGATAGTAATATAGGTGAATAAATGTATGGCGTACCTTCTAGGAGTATACTGACTACATAAATATATATTAAATATTAATATTAATTAATTATTAATATATATATATAATATTATATAAATTAATATATAAATAATTAATATATATATTATAATATTTATATATATAATATCAAATCATAATATAATATATAAATATATATATTATAAATATAATATTATATTATATTAAGTATTAAATATATAATATATCATTATAATATAATATATATGATATAATTAATAAATATATATATAATATAACTTAATATTATAATATAGTAATATAATATCTTTGAAGTGGGATAAATGACTAAAATATATTAATATATAGATGATAATATAAGTTAAAGTAAGTAACCTTTAATATATTATAATTAAATAATAATATAATATTATATATATTAATGTAAAATCATATATATCTATATATTTATATAGTAATATATATATATATATATTATATCATAAATATATACTATTTTATTATTAATAACTTTATATATTTTAACTATGATTATGAATTTCTATATATATATTATATATTTGAGCTTTTGGAAGAAAACATAAGAAAATAAATAATTATCAATAAGTAGAATATATGTCGACATATAATAAAAAAAATTGGCAAGTTAAAATTTAATCCTAAATAACAAATTTTTATAACTTTAGCAAAATTATTTCTATAGTAACAAAGTGATGACATATAAAAGTACTAAAGTAACACTTGGTATAGTGATAGTATATTTAATATAATAAAAATATAATACTAAACAATAGCAATACAAGTACTCCATAAAAAATTATACTATATAAGTTACTAAAGTTACATAAGTATATACACATGTAATACTTACTGTACTTGAACCCAAAGCATACTTACTATTATACTATATGATATATATAAAATTAATATATATATATAATAATAATAAATTTATTATAATTAATTATATATATAATTAATATATATTATATAATAATTAAATAATATATATATATATAAATATATATATATATATAATATTATTAATATTAATTATTATATAATATACTATTAATTAATATAATATTATATTAAATATATATAATATATAACTATATATAATATAATATATATATAGACGTAACTATATATTATATATAAATATATATATTATATAAATATATAGTATAACTATTATAATAATTATATAATATATATTAAACTTAATATATAATATATTATATATTAATATATATCATATATATATATATATTAGGAAGCTATGAACAAATAAAATTTTTTATTAGTATACAAATAATTATTTTATGTTAATCTAGCCTTAGTATATGTGAGTCGCAATAGGTTTTAACTTTTGTTGACCTGGTTACTAAACTATAATATATTTATTATTATTGCAGGTGTGATACTCACACATTAATAAAATAACTTCCTACGCACAGACCTCCGTGTTCATGAGCATATACAGTTGAGTTGTGATTATGTCTACTCGTAAGATCTCAATATGTAACGTTCTGTATACCTTGTATAGCAATGTAAAAAAAGTAGATCTATTATAAAATTGCTTCTGATTTTTTAAGTAATTGAATTTATTTTAAAATTATAAACTATTCTTATAATATTCTATATTGCTTATTTGACTCAATAAAATAAAGATAAATACGTGTTCAAATGAGAGTGTATTTTAACATCACATGCGAGCTAGTTTATAGTATGACTAAATAAACTCTTTAAGTAAATGAAAGTCTAGCTTTTCTTTACAAGGCTCTAGCGTGAAATGAATGGATCAGTGTTGTACCAAACACTTCACTAGTCGTCACTAAGTTAGATGTTTGGCTGAAGCTTTGGATAAATATAGTGGCGAAGATGCCAAGCATAAAATAAATACGACAATATTTGATAAAATAGAGAAATTTAATTTCTGCCTTCATCTTGTAACGGTATAAATGACGATATTGCTCATAATCATACGAGTATCTCAAGTAGTAGTAAGATTTCATTAGACAGTATCTGAAGTAATTATATGGATATATTAAGTTAATAAAATTAGTGAATGTGACCAAACCCCAAATACTTCTAAACCTTCAAAGCCTAGTAGTGCTAAAATCCATATTTATAGAATGCTAAGTGGATAAAAACTTCTCATAAATAATTATTAATTATAATGTATATACACAACTAGCAGTTAGAATAACTTAGGGAAAGATAACAGCATTAGCGTTTGTTCTAAAAATAATTAAATAAAATAGTGTAATAATGGGTTTCCATTGGAAATATATTATAGGTTATATAATAATATATATATTAAGGGAAGTAACATTCCATAGTATAAGTACATGGCTGCTCTCTAATCATTATTTCATTGATAATGAATATATATATATATATTAATATACAATATATATTAATAATGAAAATTAATAATATAATATATATAAATAATATAAATATTATGATATTATAATAATATATATATATATAATATAAAAGGATATATATATATGAATTAATAAATATACAATATAATATATTATAATATATATATATAAATTATAAAATTAATATAGTTACGTAATATATGATTAATATATAATATATATATATATAATATATATTTTATTAATTAATAATAATATATTAAGTATTTAGAATACTCAAGTAATTAATATAATATAATATAAATAATATATAAATATTAATATATATAATATATATATATATATAATATATTATACCCTATATATATATATTATTATATATATATATTTATATATAGAAATTATATATATATATACTTAATAATATATCTTATTATATATTATATTAATACACTATATTAATAATATATATATACTATAATATTATAATATAATATATAATATATTATTATATATTAATAATATAATATATAAATATATAATAATATATAAAATATTAATATATATATAATTAAATTATATATATATAATAATAAATATATAAATATAAATATTAAATAATATTATATAGAATAATATATATGTAATATAATATATAATATATAAATGAATATATATAAATATACTAATATAATATAATTTAAATATGAATAATTTAAGTAATATATATATATTATATATTAATACATATATTAATTAATATTATATTATATATAGAGAATAATTATAATATATAATAAATTATAATATTAATAATATTATATTATATATATATATATATATTTAATTATATTTATATATATATATTATATGTATATATAATATAATATATATATATATATATTAAT
>JABUQX010058683.1:0-10000 GCA_015478945.1 Trachelipus rathkii
GGTATTACTTCGTTCATTTCAGTTGGGTGTTTAACCGTTTCGCATTTATCATTGAAACGCTTTCCGCGCGTTTTCGTGCGCCACTTCATATATATATATATATATATATATATATATATATATATATATATAACCTTATATATATACAGTATATATATATATATATATATATATATATATATATATATATATAACTAACATGCTATATATATGCTACTTCTTTGTATCTGTCTATATAACATAATATATATATATGAATAACATATATATATAACATATATATGTATATATATATAACAACAACTAATATATATAACTAGGTCCTGCTGCTATATATATATATATCATTGATTTATGGTCTTCTGCCTTTGTTTTTTTATATATTTCTTGTATATGATACTAACAATAGAATTTCAGCACGTTGATAAACAGGGTCAAAATTATAAACGCAAAAAAAGGTAGTAATAAAAATATTTTTGTTAAATCTGCACGTTTGATTACCGAGATGAAGACTCGGTATGTGTCACAAAAATCTTACTTAAACTAAAACAAGAAATAAAGTTAGGTAAAGTAGATCCATCACAGGTTAGGTATGGGTTTACCATCGTCGATCCCTTATAGGTTAGTTTTGGTTAGGACCCTCCTATTTCAGGTTACAATAAGTTTTTAAAGTATTACACAGAAGATCAACATATGAAAAAAATCGTAAGGACCAACTTTACCCCGAGCATTACTTTCCCCTAATTTAAATTCTTTCACTTTTTAACACTAAAACGTTTTCTTTCTAATGCAAAATGTGCATTGTTGTTACTTTATTATTTAATTTACAATACTAAGAATTTCGTATCTTTCTTATCATCATTTTAATTTATTGTTAGTATTATATACATACTAACAATATATGAAAAAAACAAAATTAACGGATCCATATAACTCACAAGGTCATATATTTCACAATAAATTTCATATATATATATATGTATATATATATATATATATATATATATATATATATATATATATATATATATATATATATATTCAACTCAAATAATATATATATATATATATATAACTAATATATATATATATATATATATATATATATATATATATATATATATACTTATATATATATATATACTTTTATAAGTTATTTTGTTATAAATTTTGCGATTCAACTCGTATATATATATATATATATATATATATATATATATATATATATATATATATATATAACCTTATATATATAATATATATATATATAATAACTAATAACTAGCTCTCTTCTTATATTCATATATATATATTCAACTCGTTTAACTCAAATGTAAGTTTTTAATTCCCTGATTGGGATGGGACTGAGGTTCCTCATTCTTGGTAAATGGAAGAGAGAAAGTGATTCTCCCCATTTGGTTACTTACAGTATCAGCTTGCTACTGTAGCAAACTGTCTAACGTTAGATGAAAACTCTTAAACTACACAAACACACATTATATATATATATATATATATATATATATATATATATATACTATATATATATATATATATATATATATATATATATATATATATATATATGTATATATATATAACTATAAATATATATATATATATATATATATATATATATATATATATATATATATATATATATATATATATATATTATATCATATATACCTATATATATATATATATAGGTTATTCAGCAGGATCTTTCACCGAAAATGGTATATTTATGAATGTTTTGTATTTTCCCCCTACTTTAAAGGGGTTTCTTGTACCAATAAGCATAAAAAGACGTCAGTCGCTTCAAGCGGTTGGTAACACGAAGAAGCTAATTAAAGTATTAAAGTTTAAATCTATGTGAACTAACGTAACTCATAACCTTACTCAACGTATCATAACCTCACTTAATGTAATTTATTTTATATTTATAATTTGCATTGTTTAAAAAAAACACGCATCTGGCACTATGAGCGCTTTGGACGCATTTTGTTAAATAACAATCAAGAAAAAAATAAAAAATAAAATTTTTACCTTTCTCACGAAATATTTGGAGGAGAAGATCTACCGAATGACCATATATATATATATATATATATATATATATATATATATATATATATATATATACTCATATATATATATATATCTATATATATATATATATATATATATATATATATATATATAATATAACTAATATATATATATATATATATATATATGTATGTGTGACCAATTATTAAACAGAAATTTTAACAAAGGGAGAGCAAATAAACAATTCTATACAATTTCTAGATGTATGAATTAAAAAAATTAATCAAATTATTTTAAAGAACTCTACCGCAGGAAATCCTCTACTGCTGGGACTAAATTTCTTCAGCCGTTTACCGATGACTTACAAATGCAATAGTATCGAGACTCTTTTTACATAGAGTCCTCCATTTGTACTAAAGTTTCGATCTCATTTTTTAAATATTCCAAAGCTAATTTACACCCTGCCACCCTAATTTAACATTTAATAAATGCATTTCTAAAAACAGCACGGAACCTCAAAGTAGCCTTTTCCTGAGCTCCTATAGCTTCGCTTTAAGCTGTCACATTTACCTTAAACTTAAAATAGATTTACCAAAATATATTTCTAAAGTGATTTCCTCAACTAGAGGTCAAATTGTTATTTTCCTCAAAATTCGGTATCTGTTTTGTACTTAACCATAAAAAAAGAATTTCGATCTCCATTCTTCCATTACCTACAGTTCCACTTGTTGATTAGCAGTACTTTATGCCATATCACTGTGGAATGATAATCATTATGGTGTATCTCCTCGCACTTATTAAGTGCAGTTCATCACACCAATGAAATGAGACAAAAATTGTTTTTAAACAGAGCCATGATTCACCAAAGATATGTAATAGAAACTATATAAATTATTGCCATTTGTTTCTTTAACTTTCGATTGCAATAATTTTAAAGAAACAAATAGACGCATCATAGTGATGCCGGGTTAACTAGATAATGCTTCGAGAAACGTCAGCAATATTTTCTCCATATCTAACGAATCTGGTATTTTTCGTATGATTTGCCCTTGTTAAAAATTGGATGGTCGAAAATAAAAAAAAACATTAAGGGGATACTTGATCTCTTATTTTCATATCTTTGGTATCTTTATTCTCCCATATACAGCTAATAATAACAGCCATCCTATGAATTTTCACACTATTTTCCATAATAGCCCAGACCAAAAATACCTGACCTGTGCATCTTGGAAATGCTTGATATTGTCAATCTCAGGCTGGTAATGAACACTGGTAGGTGTTTTTAGCTTCACCATTAATTTAATACCACCATTACGGATTTTAAAAGCTTTTATACAAATTTCTACCTATAATTATGACATAACCATTGTGAATGGTAAGTTTCCTCACTGTGATTTTTCTTTAGTCAAAACTTATACCTTGAAATATCTACATGCACTCCAATTCTAAACATAAAATGTTTTATTTGTTTATATGTTTCTTTATTTGGTCTTAGCCAGATGAGGAAGACATGCTTCTCGAAACGTTGTACTAAAAGCAAAATGTTCAGAGCGTTGGTACACACACTACACCACACACACACATAAATATATATACTATATATATATATATATATATATATATATATATATATATATATAGCATATATATATATATATATATAACTATAGATCTAGTATGTCATACTACTCTATATATATCTTATATATAATATATATGTTAAATATTGCATATTAGTCGCAATTATATAAGATGTAAATAAAGAACAATTAATGGGAAGGTAAAAAATTTACTGCCTTCTCTGGGATTAAACCACCGCATGTTCTTTGAATCCAACTTTTGGGTTGGAGGATGAAACAGTGGTAAGCATCGGGTATATTGTCCTCATTCGCAAAAAGCGGTGGTTCAATTCCAATTGTTCTTTCTTATATATATATATATATATATATATAACTATACTGCTATGTACTCTATATATATATATATATATATATATATATATATATATATATATATATATATATATATACATATATATATATATATATATATATATATATATATATATAATATATATAATAATATGCTCAATAATATATATATATATATACTATATATATACATATATATATATAGCTTCTAAATTGAATCCAAGAATTAAATTCCCGAAAAATAGAAGTTATATATATATATATATATATATATATATATATATATAATATATATATATATATATATATATATATATATATATATTTATATATATATATATATATATATATATAATAATATATATATAATAACTCTTCATATATATAACTGCTAATATATGTATATGGTTAAAAATACATCTGATGTATACCGGATCAAAAAAAAAAAAAGATGAATATGCCGCATTTGCGTATGCTATTGCACATTTGCACAGGCAGAAGAAATGAAAAATGAAAGATGTTTAGGTATTTGTGTACAGTTCTGCCCATGTGAATGGTATAGAAAGTTAACAAAATGGGGATCTATTTTGAATAACTGAAAAATATATTGGAAGAGTTTTCGATACCATAATTCAGTGGGCCTTAAAAAATGATTTGCGTGAACTCCTGATTCGAAAATGTGAACATGAAGAGTTCATTTGTAATGTAAGAGGAACGAGGTGTAGCTACCAAGTTGTGTCCAGAGGTTGAATTAATGTTTAGTATTAAAATATCATTTATTCATAAATATAAGTGACTAGGGTGGCTAGAGAAACATGATTCTGTATTGTGTTTGAAAGAAACACATTGGACCATTAATTGGTTTGTTATAAAGGCTAACGGTACCATAGAAGATATTAAAAATTTCTTGAAGTTAAGAATAAGTAAATAATGATTAAACAAAGAGGATTAATATATCGGGCAATTACTACTAAAGTATCTAGGTGAAGTGTGGGAATGACAAACCGGGAAGCAAAAAGCTATGCTAAACGAAAAGATCGGCGGTGATTTAGGGTGCGGTGGAATGGAGATTATCTCACTCTCTCATATGTGAAAAAGATTGAGGAAAGAATGGAATTGAATAAGAAAAAATAGATGGATGTTATTGAAAGTAGATAAAATAAGCTACATTAAACTACTTTGGGACTAAAGTCGAGAATGATTTGGAGAGATGTTAAATAAAAGAGTAGTCAAGAGTAAGATGGATGAGATGCCAGGGTGGATAAGTCAGCAGAAGGTGGGGAAAGAGTGAATTACTTTGAAATGAGGTTAACGAGACAGGCAGAAGGGAAGTGTGGTATATTAGATCTGGCACTCGTGGTAAAAATATAAGAGTAGAAAAATCTCTTTTATAATAATTAGTAGTAGTGGAAAGAAAAATGTTGAACAGGAGGAAAAACTGGGTAAATAGAATAGGAGAAGATTGATTTGGAAAATTTGGAAAGTCTTTTACATTAAACAAGCAGGCCTTTGGGAAAATAATATTCTGATTTAAACATGTGAATGAATATATATTTAAATGCTTTTGACGATGATTGACTTTGATGTATTTCACGTGAAGAAATACATGACAAAAAAATAAAAATGCTGATTTACTTTTACAAAAAATATAGGAGAATAGGAGAAATTAGCAAGTAAAGTCGATTGCATTTGTTAAATGCGGTCGGGAAGCTGTATGGAAGGTTGGTAAAAAGAAAGCTGAATTTAAAGATTAGAAGAATAGTTTCCACAGAGGTTATGATTGCTTGGTTCTGCAATTATTTGAGAGTATTTGTTAAACCGTATATTGTATGAAATGGAAAAAACATAAATTTATAAAGGTATGAATTATAAATAAATTAAAAGGGGTGATTATCAGTTAACATTTCTGAAATATTGCATTTGGGAGAAAAAGTGAGGCAGAAAAAACAGGCAATTAAAAATGTTAAATTTTAAATGTTAAAATATTAATGGTACCGTCGATAGATATGTCGATAAGGCATTTAATATTATCTTTAATAAGCTTGTTAGCTCTATAAGATGAGAAGTAGAAATAAACTGCGAATTAAGAACAAACAGATGAAGTATTAAGTGATGGAATGATGCCTAACATTGCTAGAATATATGCCAGAATCTTCAATTTGATCAAAGCGTTATTAGAAACATGGAAAATTCAATTTAAAAACTAATTTGTAACGTGTATATAGGTAATTAAGATTTGAATATATGGTTGTTTGTGGAATATATATATATATATATATATATATATATATATATATATATATATATATATATATATATATATATATATATATATATATATATATATATATATATATATATATATATATCTTATATATATTTATATATATATATATACTATATAAATATATTTATAAATGAATCTTATGAATCTTGGTTGTGACATCATTCTATAACGTAATGTATTGTTTCCCGTTTTTTTACTCATTATGAATTAACTTTAATATTTTAATATATTTTCTTGTAAGGTGAAAGATTTATATTTTTAAATTTTTTTCATATATTAAATATTTTATTAAATGCTAGCTTTCATATTTTAATATATTTTCTTTTAAGCTGAAACAATTATATTTTTATACTCCGTTTTCTAAACGTCAACTTTTAATTTTTTTTTTGTACGCGTTAACTTTAATATTTAAAAATATTTCTTTTTAAATTATGACTTTAATAATAATTTTGATATCACGTTTTCTTTTTTCAAACCTGAACATTAATATTTTCTTTCAGGAAAGTTATTTTTTTAAATTAATTTTTATTAACAATGTAATTTTTATTATTAAAGTTTTATTTAAACTCGTATTTTATTATGCAAAAAACACAATAACATTCACATTCACCGCCAATGTATATACACGTTTTCAATCCTTAAAATATGGTTTTTCATATATGTACTACATTTTTTAAAATTTATCATTATGTTGTTTAAAATTCTCTTTTTAATGTACGAAAACATGATAACATTTACACACACACACACCGTCCCTACCCCACCCGCTCTACCAAGGCCCATCATTCACTAAAACATAAATTCATAGCAATTGACTGATTAAAGTCATATTTGTATCTTCATTTTGCATCATAAACTCGCAGAAGAACTATATAAATAAACATACCATTTCAATTTACCGCATAAAAATAAATTCTTTGTAGAAAAATATCAAAGTAAAAAGGGAAATAAAAACTAAGTTTTCATTTTAATTCATTTATATAATAAGTACTAACTATATAATCACTGATATATACGGGAACTTGTGGGTAATGGAAGAATGGAGATCGAAATTCTTTTTTTTTTATAGTTGAGTACTAAACAGATACCGAATTTTGGGTAAATAACAATTTAGTTGAGGAAAGCACTCTAGAAATATTTATTGGTAAATCTATTTTAAGTTTAAGGTAAATGTGACAGCTTAAACGGATAACTAGGTAAAGCTAGTAGGCAAATTTGCAAGTTGGATATAGATTATAAGATTGTAGATTTAGAAAATTAATTAAAAGAATGTATGTTTATAATTAGACTAAAGTGGGTTGTTTAACACTTATATCGATTTAAATAATGTGTGGAATAAAGTTTCAGATTTTTTTAGTAAGATTACAGTTATATGTGATTATATCATTGCTAGTCATTTAATTTTCTGATATAATATGTAAAAAGAGTCTCGATACTATTGCATTTATAAGTCTGCGGTAAACGGCTGAAAAATTGGTATGAGAGGCAATCGTAGTTATATTTTTGATAACTGTGTAATGTAATGTGAATTCCATCCTGAGAGATGTCTGGATTAGTTATGGTTTTTAATCCTATGAATGTATGTACATAAATCTTGGGACCTTTCAAGGTTATTTTATTAATAATATTTTTTATTATTATATATTATATCTTATTGTTACAATATATAGAATTTTTTATTTGTTGAGAGATATTTATTTATTATTAAGTTTTATTTTTAAATAGATTATATATTAATTATTCTATATACATATTACTTTACGTGATATATATATTATATGTATTTAGTATATTGGAGTATATATATTTTTATGGTTATGTATTTATTATTTTTTAGTAATTATGAACGTTCATTAATATTATTTTTTTAATTTATTATTAGTAATAATTAAATTTATGTATAATTTATTAATTTATTTTTTTAGAGAGATAGGTGTGTTTAATATGAATTATAATTATGATATATGTTATATTGAGGTTTTATATATATAAGTTATTTATTTAGTTATTTTTAAGTATATGTTTTATATAGTATACTACTTAGTGGATTGTCGAGAATCCGGCATATCATTTATTTCCGTAGTTCATCCAGGCTCAATATTGGCCAATTCTTTTAGTGTGTAAGCTAGTACCAAGGTATTATCTAGTTGCGAAGTATGTAATCTGATTGTTGATACCGTGGCCGTTTTATATTATACCAGGGATATAATTTACTGTCCCTTATTATGTTCTCTCCACGTTGTGTGGTGAAATAGTCAAAATTATTTTGAAATGATATAGGGATTTTATTAAGTTTGGTTTAGTTATTAGTTATTTATTAGTTGATATATATATTTTGAGTCTATAAGTTTATATTTTATTTTATTATTAGTATATTATATATATGAGTTTATTATAAATTTGAATAATTATTTGTATTATTATATGTGTGAATGTATGAATTTATTTATTATGTATATGTAATATTAGTATATATTGTTTTTTCTTGAGTCTTTTGTTTGTTCTATTTATTCTAACTCTTGTGCTTATTTCCTCAGAGGATTCTGTGAAAGAATAAGTAAAGTGACTTGCTGTACAATTATTCATTGTCGAGTATAAGAAACGCACATTAAGATATTCTCATCAAATCGACGAGATTCTGTATAAATAATAAGAAAGTCCCAGAGGTCTTACCGCCCCCTCGGTTATTCTCTATTAGATTTTAGTGAAGAGAACTCGCACAGACAGAAAAATCCACCCTAGAGCTTCAAGGTATCTCTTACGATGCGGACCCTACTAGGTAGGTATGTATTGAAAGGCATTCTATATTTGTAATGT
Organism: Trachelipus rathkii; assembly: GCA_015478945.1. Lineage (NCBI taxonomy): Eukaryota > Metazoa > Arthropoda > Malacostraca > Isopoda > Trachelipodidae > Trachelipus > Trachelipus rathkii. Next base: position 9,088 of record JABUQX010058683.1, read on the forward strand.
CATCCACTTGTCAGGTGTTAATCTTAACCATTTCCCTCTATACAAACCTCTGCCTTATTTGCTATACGTCCTAATTGCATGTCTATACCTTATTATTCTCAGCCTAGCTAGCTTCGAGAGACTCTATCATTATCTCTTCCTTCATCGTGTGTCTATTCTGTCTTACTCGACTTCCAAATCCACTGTTCTTTCTTCGGTTCCCAGTTAAGTGTTTCTCGGATTCGTTTGTCTCATTATCAGCTACTCGCCGACGTATATCTATTTCTCTCGTAACGCTTAACCTATTACTATCTATCATTAACCTTTTCCACGATGACCACAAACCATTTCAAACATTACTTCATTTTTATTTCTTCTCATTACCTCTCTTTTCTCACACCAACTACATATCTCTGAATAAAGATTCATTCCTCATTTTATTATATCTTCGTCAGTATATATGTCTCTCTCTATATATTTTCTCTGTCTGTGAAACACAATTGTGATACTTTATATGCGAATTATCCTTCTAATAATTCCAGATCCATATAGTTTCTATTGCTGAGACATACGATACAAATTAAACACAGGTAACATTACGAGGAACCCTTGCGGATGTAAGTATGCCCTAAGCGCAGCTCAAAACTTAGAATCCCTATTACTCTAGTATACAGCACAATCCATCTTTTAGGATGGATTCTCTAATGTCAACCTCCTGCCTATTCCACATCACTTTTTGCCGTACTACATCATACTGTGCATTCATACTCTGTTCTCTTCTATCTATCTATCATCTCAACAATTTACTCTCTGCGTGTCATAAGAGCTTTGCTTAAACAGTATAGTTATTTTTTTTTGTGATTAGGAGTATATGGTATCGAATGTAAGGAGAGGGGTTGGAGATACGTGATCATCTGTAAGTGATCTTTGTAAG
>JABUQX010058683.1:15000-42500 GCA_015478945.1 Trachelipus rathkii
TATGTATTTCAGGAGTGATAGTTGTGGACTCATAAAAGACGGAGAAGATGTGGTTAATGAAGAGAGGCGGATCGTAGAATAGTATAGTTTATTTGTTTAGTGGGTCTGACCAAAGTCAGGCTGTAGAGTAGAAATAGATTTAAGTTTTAGTATTTATTGTGTAATGTATCTAATGTGGATTCTTTCTTTTATTTCAGTAGTTAAGTTTATAAAGATATGGTTATAATAAGTAGTGTCAGACGTTGATGGTTCAATAGTGAAAGTCAGATAAAGGAGGTGAAGGTTGCAGTGAAGGTATAGGAATGAAAAGTGGTTTGTAGTGGTGACAAATAGTGTTAGTTAAAGTCATTGGTACTAAGTCAGTAGTGGAGGCACTTTTATATTTAGGAGTGCCTCTATACCTTGTTGATAACTGATGCATCAGGGATTAACAGGTTTGGTGTTTGGTGTAACAAATAGTTAAGTTTATCTTTAAGTATTTCTTAGATAGTAATATCTACCAGTTAAGAGTTTTTTTGTTTTTTTTGTTACCTCGCAAACAGTAATTTTCCTGCCTTCGTAGAACTCTACAATCAAGTTCTTCTTCTATCCGTAAGTGTTTTGTCTTCTCTGTTACCATTTTTAATCAGTGATAGCAGAGCGTAGTTACGTTCTCTCTGGGAGTAGTGGTGTATGGTTTACGGGGAAGAACGGGGTAGAGTAAGTAAAGTAGGTTTGAAGTGTAGTATAACATTGTCTGCTTAGGGTGTGTGTATTGGTGAAGTGTAAGATGGAAAAGAAAGGTTATGGTAGTGATACTGGTGGTGAAAAGAAAGTGGAAGTGGTAAAGGAGATTTGAATGCAGATGAGTATGATGTGTGGAAGAGTAAGGTAAAGTTGTGGTTTAAGATTTGTGGTGAGGAGTTTGAACAACCTGCAGGTGAGCTTTTGTTTAGTTTGGGTGCAAAGGCTTATGAGTGTGTGTGGACGGTGGATTGGGAGTCGTTAGGTAAAAAGGAAGGAGTGGATGAAATATTACGGAAGTTGGATGAAAGGTATGCGAAAGAGAAACAAAGGGATAGGTACGACAAGTTATGTGAGTACTTCTATATTAAAAGAAAGAATGGTGAATCAATGAGGGAATATGCAAACAGATATGAGGTGATTGAGAGAAAGTGTAAGATTGTTGGTAAAGTGGATTTAGGAGAAGATATGAAATGTGTGCATCTTTTGGAAGGAGCAGATGTGAGTGACAGTCAAAGACAAATGGTTTCGGCTTATTGTGGAAAAGATGAGTGGGTGTTTCGAAACTTTCGAGATGCGTTGATAAACATATGTGAGGGTTTTGGAAAGAAAGTAGAGAACCGAGGTGCTGGAAACAAAGTGAGTGAGAGTAGTTGGTATTCAAGTAGTCAACATGTGGCTGGGCCCAGAAGTGAAGAGTGGATTGGTGGTCAATTGTTGAATGTGAAGGATAAGGATGGAGTAGTGAGTGAATGTAATATTTGTAGGTCGAAATTTCATTATGCGTATAAATGTCCGTTGAGAGGTAGAGGTGTGTACAGTGGTGATCGTAGTGTAAGAGGTTATGGTAGTATTGGTGGTGTTAGTAGAGGTAGAAGTAGGGTAGTAGATAAGGTAGAAAGTGGTAGTAGTAATGTTGTTGATGACATGATTTTCTATGGTGGTAGTGCTGATAGACAAGTAGTGGACAGTCTCGGTGATGGTCATCGGTATGGTGGAATGGGAAGAGGTAGGAGTGTGTGCGATGTGGAGGAGAGTATTGAAGAAGAATATGCTAGTATTTGTAGGATAGTAGGGCGAAATCCCGTGAACAAGAGTATGGGAGAAAGTGGTGAAAAAGTAGTGGTGCCTGTAAGAGTGTGGATGGGTGATGATGATGTAGAGAAAAACAGGAAGACAAAAGTTTGTGTTAATCGAATGAAAATGTAAAAGTAGAAGTAGAGGAAAAAAACGAAGTGAGTGATGTTGTTGGAATAGTGAAATGTAGTGTAGTAGAAGAAGGTAAGTGTCGTGAAGTGGAAGTGAGTGATGTTGTTGGGGAAGTTAAGTGTAATAGTGTTGGTGGTGGTGGAACAGTGACGTGTAGTGAAGTAGAAGAAGGGAAGTGTAGGGAAGTAGAAGTGAGTGATGTTGTTGTGGAAGTGAAGAGAAATGAGTCGGAAGTAAAACAATGTGAAGATGTAAGTGTAGAAAAGGGGGGAATGAGAGAAAAAGGAAAGAAAGGAAAGAAGAGGAAGAAAGGTAAGCTTTATACGGAGTGGTTGTATAGAGTTTTTGAGCATTTTTCTAGTTATGAAAGTGAAGGGGAAGTGTTAGAAAGGTTTTTGATGAAGTATGGGTATTATCGGGATTCAGATTTGTCTGATCTAGAGTAAAGTAGTGAGTTAGTTTTAGTGTTTGTATGTAGGAGTAGTGGTAGTGGTGATGGGTAGAGTAGTGTTTGTGCTTGGAGAGTAGTAGTTGTAATAGTAGTAGGTGAGAGTAGTGCAGTGTAAAGTGTAAGTGTATGTTTTGTACAAGTGAAAGGTGTGGGAGAGAAAGGTATAAGATTGATAAACTTTATGTATTTCAGGAGTGATAGTTGTGGACTCATAAAAGACGGAGAAGATGTGGTTAATGAAGAGAGGCGGATTGTAGAATAGTATAGTTTATTTGTTTAGTGGGTCTGACCAAAGTCAGGCTGTAGAGTAGAAATAGATTTAAGTTTTAGTATTTATTGTGTAATGTATCTAATGTGGATTCTTTCTTTTATTTCAGTAGTTAAGTTTATAAAGATATGGTTATAATAAGTAGTGTCAGACGTTGATGGTTCAATAGTGAAAGTCAGATAAAGGAGGTGAAGGTTGCAGTGAAGGTATAGGAATGAAAAGTGGTTTGTAGTGGTGACAAATAGTGTTAGTTAAAGTCATTGGTACTAAGTCAGTAGTGGAGGCACTTTTATATTTAGGAGTGCCTCTATACCTTGTTGATAACTGATGCATCAGGGATTAACAGGTTTGGTGTTTGGTGTAACAAATAGTTAAGTTTATCTTTAAGTATTTCTTAGATAGTAATATCTACCAGTTAAGAGTTTTTTTGTTTTTTTTGTTACCTCGCAAACAGTAATTTTCCTGCCTTCGTAGAACTCTACAATCAAGTTCTTCTTCTATCCGTAAGTGTTTTGTCTTCTCTGTTACCATTTTTAATCAATATATATATATATATATATATATATATATATATAATATATATTTTGATATATTTATATTATAGATATATATATATATATATATATATATATATATATATATATATATATATATATATATATATATATGTTATGTTATTAGGTATCGAATAGTGAAAAAGCCGAACACCGAATATTCGGGCTTAAAGTATTCGGCCGAATAAATCGTAATATCAATGGTCATCAACACATTCAAATAATAATCACTCTCTTGTTATCCGCCTGAATGAAGTTATTTCAAGACTGTGTCATCCAATTAGGAAAATAAAGAAACTTACACTGGTAAACAAATAAAGGTGAAATTTTTCTTGGATGGACATTTGTAGCAGATATATAGTAATTCGGAGGTGCTGATTCCATATATATATATATATATATTAGGGATGTACCGATACCAGAAAAGAGGCCGATACCGATACCGATATTATCGGTACATCCCTAATTAGGTGCCGACAATGATACCGATACCGATACTAAATGGATACTTAATAAATAAACAGTAATAAGATAGAACATTTGTGCACTGCTAGGCAACTCAAGATTGCATTCCCTGTACAAACAATACTTAGTCATTTATATTTCATATTTGGTTGTGCCCAAGTATATTTATTTTATAAATTAAAATAGTACCTTTAAGGAATAATAATAGCAAATATGATATTAATAACTTTTTTATGTTTGTGTTTATTTAAAAATATTCCATTTCCATTTTCAAGTAAGTATTAACAAAGTTTAGCTACTAGTTTGTGCTTAACATGATTACAATTTGATAAGAAGATTCTTTTTAAACTAGCTATGTAATATATAAAAAGAATGTTGAAAGAAGAGACCTCAATTAATCAGCCGAAAGTTAAAATAAAAAAACGCTTTCTATTACTCAAACATGACATAATAAAATACTCCTTTTAAGATAGATATCATTCAATACTCAAATTCAAAATTCACAAATTGTGATGCAAAACATTAAGCTTACTCGCATCTGGCGCAGACTGTTCCTTTTGGGTGCTTATTCCTACCTAACCACACTATAAATACACTTCAGACTGATGAAAAAGAGGAAATATAATTATTTGCCTCAAGTAGCACCATAATACAGAAAACTGGCCCATTTTTCATGCCACCACATGAAAGGATTCTCTTCTGTAGGCAGCATCTCATGTTTTTCGTAGAGCCTCATCTCCTCTTTCACAGACTGCAAATTTGAATTATCTTTGCTCCTTGATGACTGTTTCTTCAGACAATTTTCTCCGGGGGGGCTTTACAGAGATTCGGGGGTCACATAAGTATAACATAATTTACATAAAAATAAAGGATAATGATATTCTTGTCACTTGTCAGCTAATCTTATTAGATACTGTCTTACTGAAATAGTAAATATCCGAAATATAACCAAATCTTTACTTGCAAAAATATAGCAATCTATTGGGATATTTATTGAGAAGTTAGATAAATAAAATAACATAGTACGAAAACATTATTATGAGAGAATATTATAATTAAAATATATATAAGTAATATGACCTTTTCAAATAAGGAAATAGATCTTTGGTAAAAACAAATTATATATATATATATATATATATATATATATATATATATATATATATATATATATATATATATATATATATTATATATATATATATATATATATATAGTTATAGTATATATATATATATATATATATATATATATATATATATATATATATATATTTTATATATATATATATATATATATATATATATATAAATATATATATATATATATATATATATATATATATATATATATATATATTAGTACCGTAAATGGGTTATTTTTTTCCTAAATCGTACTCTGAAGTGGGTTTTTGTTTATACAAATTTATATAAGAAAGTTTTTCTAAATAAGAAATGTAAAAAAATTATTTTATTTAGCTTTCATTACAAGGTTTTTTTTTATTTATAGCATATGTTATATATATATATATATATATATATATATAGTTATATATATATATATATATATATATATATATATATATATGTAGTTAAAGAAGTTGTTATATATATATATGTGTATATATATATATGTTATATATATATAGTAGTAATGTATATATATATATATATATATATTAACAGATTTTGATAAAGATTTTATTCATTAATTGATTACAGATTTGTCATAATAATAACCTCACAAAATTGTTTTAAAATGCCATCATTCGAAAAGATTTTTTTATTATTAATAATGTTACAAAATCTTTAATAGAGTGTAAAATATGCCACAAAAAAATAAAACTAGGTAGTTCACCAAAAATATTTAATATACACCACTTCATAAACATATGGAAAATCATCACCAAAGAGAATATCTGGAAGTCAAAAATTTGGATAATAAAAGGGAGAATCCTGTATTTTCTAGAACACTTGACACCCCAAAGCAGCGAAAGATCGGCCTGAAACAAGTTATCTTGAGGAAAATTTCTTTCCCAAATTTGCTATATCAATGACCCCAATTCACAGGCAATTCTTCAAAAAATAATAAATTATATTGCAATGAGTAACCAGCCATTCACAGTCGCTGAAAAGCAGGGACTCACTGAACTTGTTGCCCATCTTCAACCAAAATATCTTATTTCTAGTAGAAAATATTTTTGTAGAGATGTTGCCAACTTCATACACTAAATTGAGATCAGCAGTATTCGAGAAGTTATCTAAGAGGAGGATCCAATGATCCAATGTTGGAAATTTTGGACGCATTTATAGTCACTTCCCAAAATGGTAGTCATAAAATCTTAATTTAGAATAATTTTGACAAAATGGGGAAAGTTAAATTGCAGCTTTTTTGACCTCTAAAACGTCATTTTCGGGTGTTTTTCTGAGCCTGTAGTCATTATTTTTGACATTTTTTCATATAAACTTCTACAATTTTTTTCGAAATGATTTCAAACTTGAAATAAACATAGATGGGTCTACACAAAATGCACAAATTTGTTTTTTGATTTTGGAAACAGTACTAGCAATTTAAAAGTAGGTTTTAAACTGATATTGCTGAACACAATTTTCTCCAAAAATCAAAAACTAATATGTGAATTTTGTGCGTAATAGACCCATCTATGAATTAAGTTTGAAGTCATTTCAAAAAATTGTAGTTGATACGAAAAATGTCAAAAATTAGGTTCTGAAAAAATGAAATACCTAAACAATGACTACAGACAGAAAAATTGTCCTGAAATGATGTTTTGATAGGTAAAAAAAGCTGTGCTTTTCCATTTTTTTCCCACTGAACAGTTCTGAAAATAATAGAATTTATAGTTCATTTAGGTGGGGCTAAATGAATCCCAAAATGCCCAACATTGATCCTCCCTAAGGCTGATCAGATACTTTCATTTACTACAGATATATGGATATTAAATATTCAAATGAGTCATTTATTTCTTTAACACTCACTACTTATTTGAAATATTGAGTAAAATTGGACTATGTGTATTCCATTTAAGAGAATATAGAGTATAATAGTTATATATATATATATATATATAGTTATATATGTATATATATATAATATATATATAAAGTTATATATATATATTATTATATGTATATATATATATATATATATATGTATACATATGTACACTTTTTGATTTGAATTATAATCTTAATGAGTATCCATATCCCATATTTTTGAGATATTTGAGTTAACTTTATTTCAATACTGCAGGTATGTAATACACTGTGTAAGAATGCTACACAAGGCTACCGTTATATTTTGTTAAAAGATGGTCTATGGGTTATGTACCCTTCCAGCAAATTTTTTAATTATCATGTACATTAGTACCTTCCGTTCCATCGGAATTTAGGAATTCTAATCAAACCGAACCGAAAAATGTCAAATTGTGTCGAATTCGCATACCTTCTAATATATATATATATACATATATGAGTTATATTATTATTACATATATTGTTATATATATATATAGTATATAGATATATATGTTATATAGTATATACAAGAGTTAAATATATAGTTATTGCTATATATATATATATATATACATATATTATATATATTTACATATATATATATATATGTTATATATATGTATATAATAGAGGATAAAGAAAGAATATATTATATATATATACATATATAGGTATATATGTATATATATATATATTTACATTAAATCCTTCACTTAATAGTGGGGAGGAGGTCTAAATCATTCAGCATCTTAACCCATCTGTCAGAGCAACCAGATCAAAGAACCCACACACATTCTGATCGTCGTAACTGATTCTTAAACACATCATATCTTATATGTTTCCACCAATTAGTCCTTCTCTCTCTTAAAAACACCACTTTCGCTCCTATCGATAAATCTGACCACAACCTCCATATCTCTTAATTTTAATATTTTCTCTCCAACAAAGCTCCATCCTGCCCTACTCGTTTTTTCTGGAACTTATCGCCTGACAGTATCTTGTTGCTTCTACGCTAACTATACTGAATGACTGCTTCTGGTCCCAGACGCCTCACTTCGCCCAGGTGGAGCTGGGACCTGATGGTTTGAGATAGTTCATACCTTCGACTAAATCTTTCTCTCCTCATAATCCATGGTTCAATCTTGTTCTCGGGCCATTCAGGCTAGAGACAGTGCGCATCGGGATGATACACCCTGTTCTCCCATCACCTAAGATCTTTTCATCACAGAAATCGCGCAGGATACTCTTCGACGAGCAAAGCCAGCTTTCATCAAACGAAAGTGCGAACCCTCCTGGTTCTCTGGCAGGTATACTGACAAATCTTTCTGGCCTCTTGCCAAAAACATTCTAACAACTTCTGTAAATCTGTCTTTCCTCCTCTTATTCACTCTGATGGTTCTGTTGCTAATTCTCCAACTGAAAAGGCCAATCTCTTCGGCCTCCTATTTTCCTCTAACTCAACCCTGGATGATTCTGGCATTCCTCTTCCTCCTCCTTCTCCTCTCAGGTGTAATTACTGCATCGGGATCCACTTCGATTTCCCTGTGAATGTTAATTAAAGCTAGACCTGTCAAACGATCTTGTCCCATTGAGTTTCTTAAGTACGTTTTTAAACGCCTTAATTTTGAAAATGATCTTTCAGGTGTTGCGGTTGAAACAGGGAGAGTTACTAATATTTGTAGTAGCTTCCATATATTTGGGAAGATAGTATTATTACAACTAGACAATGCATCTATTGCAGTGCAAGGTCTTGCATCACAACTTTTGTTATCCCATTTCTGTCTCCAAAATTCAAATTCAGTTTCCAAGTTTCCTGGACTAGGAAGAAACTTTTCAGAAAACGTAAACTTATCAGCACAATATCGTGATGTAAATTTCTGAAGAACGGACAATAAGTCCTTATGTTTTTGAAATCGCTCTTCTAGTTCTATAATAATTTTATTCAAAAATGGTATGAACACCTTTTATCTATAATAATGCTCAGGTTCAATATTATTTAAACCAGATACTTTCATTTGGCGAGAAGCACTTCAAATCGTTACATTAAATTTCAATGCAATGTACGTAACTTCTTCAAAGGTGCTTTTAAAAACAGATTCTGAATTTTAACGCCATTCATTCATAACGGCTATAAGATTACAAATGTGGTCACATGCTTCTATTAAATTTCAATCAACATTTTGAACTATTTTAGATAGTCCTAAAGTGGATGAAAGAACTTTGTAAAGGACAAAAAGTGTTATATAAAAACTGACCTTTAAGTAAAGAATTTAGCATTTGGTATGCTTAATTGAGTTGAGGACTCACCGTTAGACACGTCTTGTATTTCGGGGTTCTAACCCCAAACCCCCACCATACGCCCCTGTAATATATATATATATATATATATATATATATATATTAGTTATATATAATATATCATATATATTAGTTATATATATATATATAAGAAGTATATATATATATACATATTATATATTATATATATATATATATATATATATATATATATATAAACACTTTCGCAGGCCGTATCCTGACGTTAGTACTTAGTAAGTTAGGTGTATTAAAGAAGTAAGTTAAGGAATCGTATACGACGAGCTTTCTTCGTCGCATACAAGTTCTGCATAGTTTTAAAATCCTCAGTTGGATTCTCAGACCAATCGATGCTTATCATCATACAATGCATTAAGGTTTCTGGCAGCATTCTATTTCTTGTTTTACTTAGTATTCGGTTCATAGTACTGAACTATCTTTACAAGAATGACAAGAAAGATTTCATAGAGCTTTTGTAACTCGCAATATCCCACGTCAGCTTCCAATATTTTCGACAATGGGTTTTCATCTGCTTTAAATATTTAGCTTGAAATTTTCTAACTTCAATATCCGATAAATTTGTTAATGACTGAAACGTCTCAAAGTGAGATTAGCAAATATCATTATATCAATTGATTTATCGTTGAACCTTTCTCTTCAATTTCTTCGATTACACTATCGCAGTATATTTTCATCCCTTTAAATGCAATTTTCTTATCTTCATCAGCGCAATCAGGTGCACTTCAGATGCAAACTCCTCCATTATTTCACACCGAACGTTTTTTTGTAAGTCACCATTGACGTCTCCACACTGATTTGCAATATTTTGCAGGTGCAATTTTGTTCCAGTAATTAGGGGGATGAATATATATATATATAATAGAGAGAGAGCATATATATATATATATATTATATATATATATATATATATATATATATATATATATATATATATATATATATATATATATATATATATATATATATAATATATATAGAGATCATGAGAAAATAAACACTAAAAAATATATATTAACTAAGCCACTCCTTAGCTAATAGGACCTTTTCCGAAAGAAATTTCTATAGCAATACCCATTTTCTCAGAAGTCAAAATTAACAACTTTGCTATTTTATTGCCATATCTATCATGTTTCATGCATTCTGGCTGATTTTACTATTTATCGCGTTAGATAATATAGATTTAAACATACTTTATGTTTATTTGCTTTCTATTTTGTAATTTACGGCAAAAAATTAATTCATGCTCGATTTTCTCCGGGGGGGCACTCGGGGCAAAGCCCCCCGGAGGTATGCCTGAAAGAAACACTGCTTGATGACTGTCTCTTCAGTTTTTACTATGATGAGGTTCCCTGGTGTGATTCCTTTGAAGGTGAATGAGATGTCAATGCACTAAGAACTTATCAAAGTCTAACATATCCAAATCCTCATCTTCAGTAGGTTTTATTTGCTGAAAAGCCACTCCTCGTCACTATCAGTGCTGTTGCCCGGGGTTGCAGAAAAAGTGGCTTCCACTTTCTTTCTCCTTTTTTCTTTTTTTTTTTTTTTTTTTGTCAAGCGAGCAAGCCTCCTCGGTTATGCTATTTTAATGCATTCTAGTAGTGGTTCACCGTCGGAGGTGCCATTCTTGTGGGGTTTCAGCTAGCTTAAGGAATTCCTTATTAGAACCTTTTATTTATTTATTTTTTTTACAGTTGTCACTACCGCTCGGACAGAACCCTATTCAAGGAGGCAAACGCCTCAAAAACTATCTAACGCAAATTACGCAGATGAGCACAGACGCAGGCTTTAAACTGAGGGAAATTAAATTGAGTAGGAAACACAGATGATGGAAGAGAATTCCCCAGAACAGAGGTGGCAGGAAAGAAAGAAGCACCGCAGCGAACCAGTCTGGAGTTACTAACATCAACACAAGACTCATGTGCCGACACAGCACCCCTTGTGCTACGAGGGCGTCGTAAAGGTGGTGGCACGCGAGTGGATAGTTCTGAGCACTTGCCTCTACAGTACTTATAGAATAGAAACGGGATAAAGCACCAACATCGCGCCGCAATATAAAGGGTCAAGTGAACTAGAAAGTACAGGATAGTTTATGGTGTCAGCCTTTAATCGACCCCAGTCCAAAGCTTGAGAAACGAGAAAGCCTATCACCTTCCAGGTATATAGTATCACAGGCAAGCGTTATAACTTGCAAAGAGAACTGAGAAGAGAAAAAGTTCGCATCTCTGAATGAGAACCAGTTCTTTGATATAAATGCCTAGCAAACCACCACATCTTCCAGGTCAGTTATTCTTTACACATAAGGCCAAGGATGTTTATATTGTCAACAGGAGAGACGAGAGAACCGTCAAAGAGATAGAAAAGTTATGTCTTAGAGAGAGATTTGTAGAAGTTGCTTTAAAGAATTAAATTTCACAAGCTTGGAGACGACCCAACCCTTGAAATTCTATCCAGATCGAGAATAGAATCGGAAAGATTAAAACGAGAGGCAATTTTAGAAGTAAAAAGAGGGAGCAGAATTGATACGAGTTGAAGAATAAAGGGTCGAGTCATCGTCAGATTATGATAAAGTTGAGTTAGATGTGTAGGTGAGAAGATTATTAATGAAAAAGTAGGAATAAAATAGGAGATAAAACAGAACCCTGAGGAACACCACTGTCTTGACAGAAAAAGAAGTCGTCCCATCACCAACAGCCGATATTTGAGCGATTTGAAAGAAGGCTTAGACATAAGTAAGCAAAAGAAGGAGGGAAACCCAAAGGAGGGAGTTTGGAGAGCAGTGGCGTGCCATACCCGGTCAAATGCTTTGATATGTCAGAGCGCCACCACGCAAGTCTCTCCCTAGTGTAGTTCCTAAGGGCGGAAACCATAAATCTGTTAAATAGAAAGTATATCGCCAGTAGATCTCGAGCACCGAAAGCCGTACTGGTAATCAGAAAGAAGGGAAAGCGATTCCAGATGATCTAAGAAGTGAGAGTTGAGAAGGGTTTCAAAGATCTTAGAAAGAATACAAGTGAGAGCTATAGGGCGATAGTTAGAAGGATCATGGCGGCTTCCTTTTTTCGAATAGGTTGGACATATGCGCGCTTCCAACACTGAGGGAAAGTGCTAGTATTGAGGCACAGAGAATATAGTTGAACGTGGGGTGGGTCAGCACAGAAGCACACTTCCTCAAAACTCAGAGAGGAAGCCACCCGCCTTCCTAACGTCATAGATTTCAGGGAGCTCATGCACCCATCAAACAGAAACAGAAAAGGCATAGGACACCTGAGAGGAGAAGGAGAGGAAGAGACAACAGAACCATCCAGGGTTGAATTAGAGGAAATAGGAGGCCAAAGAGATGATTGGCCTTCTGGTTGGAAAGTATTACACACAGAACAACAGAGCGAATAAGAGTGAGGAAAGGATGATTTACAGAAGTTGTTAGAGATGTTTTTGGCAAGAGGCCAGAGAGATTTGTCAGTAGTAGAACCAAGAGCACACATTTTTTGTTTAGATTGAAAGTCCGCTTGCTCGTCAAAGGAGTGTCCCTAACATTTCTAGCTGAATAAAAATTGTAGAGTGATAGGAGAACGAGAATTTTTCCACACCTGATAAGTATTGTCTCTAGTCTGAATGGACAGCAAGCATGATCGAACCATGGATTTTGAGGAGAAAAAGATTTGGTCCAGCTGGAATGAACCTGCTCATCCATTAACAATTACAGTTCCCACTTTATCGGCGTAATCTGGAAGCGCGCCTTAAGAGTCAAAGAGCATCAATGAGAAGGGGCTAGAGTGATGCAATGCCCCCAATCGGGCTGTGATCAAAGTGCCAGAAAACCGCATAGGGCAGAGGGAGATGTTGGAGAGAAAGTATTAAAATTAAGTGATATAAGGTTGTGGTCAGATTTACCGATAGGAGCGAAGGTGGTGTATTTATAGAGAGAAGGACTAGTGGTGAAACATAGGTCAAGTGTGTTCAAGAATCGGTTGGGACGATTCCGAATGTGTGTAGGTTATTTAATCAGTTGCTCCAGATCGTTGAGAATACTGAATGATTCGGCTTCCTCCCAACTAAATCAGTACGAGATGAACCCAACAATTCAGTTTTGTGTACATTGAAATCCCCTAAATAGAGGACCTCAGTATTTGATGAGAAGATATAACAGTCTCGTGAGAAGTAGTAAGGTAATCAAAAAAGCATGAAAATCTGTTCTGTTAGGAGAACAGTAGCAGAAGCATAAGAATATTGTAGTAGAAGGAAGAAAGATTTTAAGCCACAGAACATCAAAGTTAGGAGATTCGAGATTCTCGAGACGTGTTATAGGAATGTTTATATTTACAAAGGCACATACTCCACCCTTCAAACGGAAATTATAAAATAAGTTATAGTTGAATATAAAATGAGTTGAAGGATGAATTCTTAGCCATCTGGGTCTCAGATACATATGGGCAAATTAGGTTTAGAGTTGAGAGAGGTAGTATTCATGATGCAGAGTTAGGAGTGCAACCATTGATGTTGGTAAAGTCAAAAGAAAGCCACGCCTGTGCAAATCTGCTATCATACACGCACACGCACCCGCACACGCACACGCAATCACAAAAAAAAGACAGAAACAAATAGACAAAAACCAAAGGAGAAATGAGGAAAATTTATTCATACGCTAAAAACAAATTTTAAAACGATAAACCCTATTTACAGCAAATATCTAAAATATGAATAATCCAGAAAATTTCAAAAACACTCACGCACTCACACGCTCTCACGAAATTGCGTACAAAATAACTATTGATCAACTAAAAAGTAGATAAATCTGTACAAATTATAATAATGGCTGTCCAAATAAATTTTGCGCAAAGACCAAGTTGAGAAACGCTAAAATCTAAGTTAAAAAGAAAATCGGGAAAAAAAACATAACTCAGCACTAGCTATCTATATCGAACTAGATTTATTATTGAATCTAAAGTTTCTCATAATTTTTTTCACCCAGTAAAGTATCGTTGGCATCGGGCCATTTTGGAACCGAGTAATCGAGTACGTACTATCGTAAAAACAACATACTACCGATACCGATACCGATAGTCGATACTATCGGTACATCCCTAATATATATATATATAAATGTTATTATATATATATATATATATATATATATATATATATATATATATAGTTATATATATATATATTTTATATATTTGTGTATTTTCTCTATCACATCCCGTTTTCGTGCAATCATGGACCCATGCTCGGTATATTCCCCTAGGAATGACAAAATTCATGTGCGCACTAATGGTGGCTGTATAGACGTTACCTGCACATACTCCTCCACAGTAGCTAAGCAAGTTTACCGCGTCGATATTCAAAGCATGTGCAGAAAATCCTTAGTACGCCTACATATATGGATGCCACCACCTATATCATGTCTATCATCCATCTGAAATACAGTCGGATGGTCCGTCATTGTTCACCTAGGGTGAACTGAACGATCTTGTATGAGAGTTGTATTTGCCGAAGTTGTCCTGAGCTGTTGGCTTCGAGGTTGCATGAAAAATGACTACTGGACCATGGTAACATTTTATCGTAACAGAGAAGCAGAGCTGCGGAGGCTCTTCCAGTCAGATGGTAACCTTGTGTATTGCAGTGAAGTTGCAGGCCTACTACTCGCTATGGGACTCCCAGCATACGATGCAGGTGAGTGGCGACTGTTTATTGACACTTCCAAGAGCAGTTTAAAGTGTGTGTTGTTACACAACGGAAACAGGTATGCATCGGTTCCAGGTGGGTACTCGGTACGGATGAGAGAGGAGTGTGCAAAAATCAAGACAGTTTAGAGAGGCTACAATATCAGGTATATGGATGGTAAATATGCGTCGACCTCAAAATGGTAAACATTTTGCAGATTTCACCAAATATCCCTGCTTCCTGTGCTATTGGGACAGCCGGGCGGCAAAGGGTCACTAGACCAAAAGAGAATGGCCACCGAGGGAAACCTTGACGCCATGTGAATGGAACATCGTACGTAAACCACTTGTACAGAGAGAAAACTTCATCTTACATCCACTACACATAAAACTTGGTTTGATGAAACAATTTGTGAAGGCCATGGACCATGGTGGTGAATTCTTCCGCTATATATGCTCAACGATTCCTGGTCTGAGTGAAGAGAAGAAAAAAGCTGGGATATTTGATGGCCCACAAATACGGACACTCCTCCGTGATGCTGCCTTTGCTACAACAATGACTGTGTTAGAGGCAAGAGCGTGGAATGCTTTTTCAGATGTAACACAGAATTTTCTGAGGAACAGGAAAGCCGAGAACCACTAACATTGTACAGGAACTGCTAGACAGTTTTCATTCTCATGGATGTAGAATGAGTATAAAGTTGCACTCCTTACATTCTCACCTATGAAAATTTCAGGATAACCTAGGCAATGTTACCGATGAGCAGGGTGAACGCTTCCATCAAGATCTAAAGCTCATGGAAGGACTTTCAAGGGCAAGTGGAATATCAATATGATGGCCGACTATTGTTGGAGCTTGATGAGGGATATTCCAGACGCTATGCACAGTAGATCGTCTACGAAGAGAAAGTTACTACCATCGTAGGTATGTTTACATTAACTAAATCCATTCCTTCTATTACATTCATTGTTGTCCCATATTACTCTTTATTCATAGTTGTATTAGCTATATGTTTAACATATATCTATCAAAGACATGTATCATATCATTGCGATTTGTTTCTCTCCCTTCATATATCCAATATATATGAGTATAGAGAGGAGGTAGCAAAGGTATAGGAGTGGATAGGTGAAGAGGTAATAGAGTATATATATATATATATAGATATATATATATATATTAAAGAAGATATACTATGCACATATATACAGGTTAAGGTTATGAGCATATATATATATATATATATATATACATATATATATATATATATATATATAGTTACATATAGTATATATATATATATATATATATATATATATATATATCAATAATTGTGATAGACCTTCTTGAAAAAGGTAAAAATCATAAAATTTTACAAATCTTTGTTTACCCACAATATCTCACAAATGCGATGTGATATGCAAAACTGATTACATTTTTGGAATCAGCACATCAATAATCAATTGCGAAACCGCGTCCAAAAATTTCATGTTTACCAGTGTTATATACAAAGTAATAAACAAAAGTAAATTATTTTTTACCTATAGCAAACCATTCACATATTAAAAATAATTAAAATGAAAATTCGAAAAGTTTCAGAAAGTTGCAGTAATATTATTCAAACCCCCGTTTGAATAAGCTTCCTTAAGGTTAAAATGACAGAACATTAGCAGTTCTCCATTTTCAGGGGATAACTATTTCTTGTGGCTTCATAAATATTTCCTCCTGAATATTCTTTCACTTTCGACTGATGACGGTGGAGCTGAAAGGTATTTATTGCTAGTTTTTTCAAATTCATAAAACTATTTCCAGTGTTTTCTCACCAATTGAAGGGAATATCATTGTCTCTTACTGGTCAAAGTAGGCAAACTTATATGTTTGTTTATTTCTTGATGTAATTCGTATGTAGCCTTTTACTTTTATATACAATAATCACATCGTCAGAAGAATGGGACTTTTTTCACTCTCACTTTCTTTCTGTATGAAGATTTTGATGCCACAATTTCTTAAACAATCCATTAAAGAAGTGAAAATGGGAACTTCAGCTTCACTTTCCCCTGCACCACGCGAATCATCGCCAAAGAGAAGAGTCAGAGCTAATTTTTCAACCATTTTTTCCATGCCTTAACGCAATTCATATTTTACTGATTCATCTGATTCATGTTGAAAATTAGCTTGAATCGTAGATCTAAGAAAGTATTACACACAAAGATTTATCACATAGAAACTTAGAAAGTCTTTTTCTCCACTCCTTAAGCTCTTCTTGAAATATTGGAGTTTAAAACCAACTGAAGCTTTTGCTTTTAATTACCTTATTTAAAAAATAGATTTATTGTTAAAATGGAAGGGATCACTTGGGCGAATTGTTACTTCAAATGCTGAGTGCTGTTTTAGTGATGCTGTCAAATGGCTCAGCAAATGGAATAATTTTGCCACTGAAAATCAGTCAACATTTTCTGATTGGATTCAGCAGCGCATATGGATAGGGGAACTTTTTTGTTCAAACAATCTTTAAGCATATCATAAGTTCTGTTCCAGCTTGTAGAAACGTCTCTTGAATTAATTAATGCTGTTTGACATTCAGCTGCACTAAAGTTTTAAGCTTTGCAGCTGTCGTTGCGGAATGGTGAAAATGAGAGGATGTGCTTCTGCAAGTAAAATATCTTTAACAGACCTGACATAATATTGAATCGTGAATGCATAGTTGCAACATGTGAACAAAACATGAAATTGATAGCAACACTCTCCCTTATACCAACTACCATGTTTGGTCCATTATTCCGCATCACTAAATGAATTCTATTTTGTAGAATATTGAAAAATGTCAAAGGCCTTTATAGGATCTGGACAAATGACAAAGATTTTCGCCATATTGGCTACAAAATATAGCTATTTTTTTATTTTTTTGGAAAATAAGTTTCAAAATTTCAATTTTAAATTGAGATAACTTTCCCTCATGTTGACGTAATTTATTGTTTGTAAAGTCTAAACATCTGCCCAATAGTTCGGCAAAATGGTCACCGAATATTCGGTATTTTAATAATAGGCCTACTGGTCGAATATTCGGCACATCCCTAATATATATATATATATATATATATATATATATATATATAGAAGAGTATATATAGTATAAAGATATGTGTTAAAATAGAAAGATATAGTACATATATATATATATATATATATATATATATATATATATAGCATATATATATATATATATATATATATATATATATATATATATTAGGGATTTACCAATACTCAGAAAGAGGCCAATACCTATACTCTATTTCTTTAGGAAATATATACCGATACTTTAATTAATACAATAAATACACCACAGGAATAAGATAGAACATTTGTGTACTGGTTACAACTCAGGATTGCATTCCCCTGTACAACCAATACTTAGTCATTTATTTCATATTTGGTTGTGCCCAAGTATATTTATTTTACTAAATTAAAATAGTATCTTTAAAGAATAATAAATGCAAATATAATATTACAATTCTGAGTTTGTGTTTATTCAAAATATTCCATTTAAATTTTCCAGTGAGTATTAACAAAGTTTAGCTACTCAGCTTTTATGCTTTAACATGATTACAATTTACAAGAAGATTCTTAATTGGGTTACAATATAAAGAATAAATAAGAGACCTCAATTAATCAACTGAAAAGACAAAATAAAAAACACGCTATTATTCAAACATGACATAATAATAATATACTCCTTTAAGATAAAGATAGATATCATTCAAAATTCAAATTCAAAATTCTCAAATTGTGATGCAAAATCATTAAGTTTCACTAGTATCTGAAGTATATCGTTCCATGCTTACATTCCCACCTCACACTAAAAATACGCCGCTTCAACTGATGAAAGAGGGGCTGATAAATATTTGCTCGCAAGCACTGATAATAATGGTAAGTGGAAACCTTGGGCCCATTTTCATGCCACCACATGAGAGGATTCTCTGTATGCAGCATCTCCATGTTTTCGTAGAGCCACCATCTCCTCTTCACAGATTGCAAATTTGAATTATCTTTGCCTCTTGACCGTCTCTTCAGTTTTTCGATGAGGTTCCTTGGTGCGATTCCTTTGAAGGCGAATGAGATGTCAATGCAATTTTGGCCATGAACTTATTAAAGTCTAACATATCCAAATCCTCGTCTCTTCAGTAGGTTTATTTGCTGAAAATCCACCATAATCACTATATCAGTGATGTTGCCAGGGGTTGCTGATAAGGCGGCTTCCACTTCTGTGAATCTTTTGTCACGCGAAGCAAAGCTCCTCGCTTATGCTATTTAAATGCATTCTAGAAGTGGGTTCAATTGTCGATGTCATTCTTCTCTGGCTGTCTCGTAAGCTTAACGAATTCCTTATTATAACCTTTCATGTATCGAATCTAGATTTATTATATCACTGCACAACAAATTTTAAATTTTTTTCTGTCCTTTACATGAAAATATGTGATTCTGTATAAACAAAAGGTGCTTGTTACATTTATGAAAACCAAAAAGCTCCATCATGTATTTTTTTTTTTTGTAGACACGCTCCTCATATTTATACATATTGGTTATATTGAATTGTAACAGTGTCTTGATTAATATAGCAAACACACACTAAAATGATTTTTTTTTGGTCGTTTTCTCTTTTAGGTATCTGTTGGTGTGTCCCTGATAAGACCAGGGTTGGCATGAGTGCCGACCCGAAAAACCCACCCGGTTTTTTCAAAGCCACTTGAAAAAAACAACTATTTTGCCCACTTGGGTTTTTTCAAATTTTTTTCAGAATAATTGCATGTAAAAATAGTAAAACAAAAATGGAAATATTAGAAATTATACTCTTTTACTTAGTGAAATGTTTATAAGCTCATTTTAATTCATTTGTTGAAAGAATATATATATATATATATATATATATATATATATATATATATATATATATATATATATATATATATATAAATATAAGGTATATATATATATATATATAGTATATATATATATATATATATATATATATATATATGATATATATATATATATATAAGCTATTATTTTATATATAGCATTTATATATATATATATATATATATATATAAAAAAAAAAACACTTGAAAAAAAACACTATTTTGCCCACTTGGGTTTTTTTCAATTTTTTTTTAAGAATAATTGCATGTAAAAATAGTAAAACAAAAATGAAAATATTAGAAATTATACTGTTTTACTTAATGAAATGTTTATAAGCTCATTTTAATTCATTTGTTGAAAGAATATATATGCGTATGGGTGGGGTGACCCGGCCCGGCCCGGATTATATATATATATATATATTTATATATATATATATATATATATATGTTATTATAAAGTATATATATATATTATGTATATTATTGTTATGTTATATATATATATATACATATATATATATATATATATATGTTATATATATATATATATATATATAGTTATATTATTTGCTGTCCAAAGTAACTGTTAGATTTCTTTGAGAGGAGTAACTAGGTCTTAAGGTTTGTATCATTTCAACAAAGTATTTCAATTCAACATTTAAAAATGAGACGTTGTTAGCATAAAAGATATTTATCAGAATTCTTTTGTGCAGTTGTCATTTTAATGGTATATTTAGACAATTTATTTTGAGTTTTTGATGTCAGATACAGATAACCATGTTTTCATTGTTGAATGTCTTGCAGCCATCGAAAATTAGATGAATCCCTTTCTTCTACATCTGTAAGATCCATACTTTCAACGGTTGTATTAGCACTTGATTCATTAGAGATTTGCCAGAATATGACAAGCTCTTACAAGATTTTTTTTCGATGCACTTTTATTCTTTCAATTTTATAGCTAATTGTATCACTGTAATATTTATATACATTTTACTTTGCTGGTGCCTTATACATTCAGAACTTCAGTCAATTCATTTCCTAGTTTTCTTCCGGATCCCAGTCTTGGGTATTGCTGTTATAATCAAACTTATAATAACTTAACAAAATTGAAAACAAACAATTAAATTAATATGAAATTGCAGTTATTCCTAAGAAAAGAAAGGAAAAAGAAAAAAATGAAAAAACTAAATCATGTTTTTTTCTGGTTTTAGATGAAAAAACCCGAAATAACCCGGGCCCACTGGGCTTTTTCAAAAAAAAGTGGTTTTTTTGCCAACCCTGTATTATACAAGTAATATTCAGCAAGCATACTTTCATTCCATCGCTCCACTGAAACGCTTTTTCAAACATAGGTGTCCGATGTGAAACTTCACCATGCTCATCACTAATTGCGCTAAGGTTGGGGTGAAGTCAAGATGTGAGTCCATAGAGTGGGTTTTAAGACATATTGCAATCCTGATATCGAAAGTAACCACAGTGAGGACAAGATATTCATAGTTTTCAGCATTCTCATTTCCAAGGAATCTGAGCACACTGATTTGAATGCTAGCCAGGCCGCTTTTTTGTCCTTCTGGACACTTTCCTTTCAAAATCATATCTCGAAGATCAGCTTTTGACTTGGGGGCCAATAAGCCCCTCTTCTTTTATCTTTATTTCAATTTTTGAAATTTTCTTTTTGTTCCAGAGATGCAAGAATGCCAAACCTTCTTTATCAAGAGCTTTACAAATATTTTCATCAAACCAAGTTTAATGTGCAAAGGTGGAAGAAAGACAAACTGCGGATTCACAAGGTTCATGTGATATGTTTTGGTCCCAGGATTGAAATCATGTCTTTGAGGCCACTTTTCCGAATGTAGTGATTTTTTCTGTCTCGCTATCCCATTTGCAGAGGAAGCAGCAGAATTTTGTGCATCCCTGTTGCATGCCTGTTGTTAATAGTCCAGTGATCTTCATGTCCCCACAAATGTCATTTAAATGTTGTGTACTCAACTAGGTTACATAGAACTCTCATAACTTCGCACGTTTCCTTTGTATTTGTAGAATATGCTACAGGAGCAGACGAAAAACACATCTATGGTGGAAGTAGCACTCTGCCTTGAGACTACGTTGAGGAATCAATAAATATGCGCCACTCTGCTGGTTTGCGATCATGTCCCAACAGTCCAACAGGAAATTCACATCACAGCAATATACAATGCCATCTTTCTGCGCAAAGATAAAATGTCCCTGTCTGCCTCTAAATGAACTAATGTTTACACCTTTCTATAATAGATTCCAGCCCTGAAGCTTAGAAGCCAACAATTCTGAGTCTGTTTGTGAGAGCTTTAGATCTCATACAAGATCATTAAGCTCCTCCTGTGTGATTTCATAATGATGTCATAGATGTTGATGATTCAAAGTCAGGATCTTGATACCTTGTGTCATGATCGGAGGGGGTCATCCTCTGAGTCAACAATAAATTCATCGGGAGGTGTAGGTACATTAAGAGAAACTGGACGATTGCGGTGTTTAGGTTTGATGATACTGGATACAATGTTTGGATTTTTAAAGAGAACTCCTGTATGGATAACAAACAGAAGTAACAATCTGCTACGTGATTTGTCGGTTCACGCCAAATCATAGGTACAGCAAATTTCATATGGCTACGTTTTCCTTTCAACCAGTTTCTCAGATTCCTCTAGCATGAATTGCAGCATACATGTGGAGCCCAGGACTCATCCTGGTCCCCAACTTTCCAAAGTACAATTCATAAGTCTTTCTAACTAATGGTGACAAGCTACAGTGCTAGTTTAAATGTGTTCTAACACACATAAAAAAGGTTAGAGCAATTTTTACACTGACGTGAGTAGTGAGGGGACTCCCCTCACTACTGACGTGGCATTATAAAGAACTTGACAGCATATAATACTTTGTTATAATAATTATTTCCAATTATTATGTTATAGCAATATTATAATTTCCTAAATATAAACCTGGAAAATAGGATAATAAGAGAGGAGAGAGAGAGAGAGTATATATATATATATATATATATATATATATATATATATATATATATATATATATGGTTGGTTATATATATATGTAGTGGAAGGTGCAAGTGACGAGGGCATGAAAAAGTATGGTCACTTGACCTCCAGTTGAAAAAGTAATTAGTATTAACAAAATTAATAAAAATAAGTTAGAACTGTGAGAAAAGTAAAAAGAAATTAAGTGATATCTACCTGGAGGAGATATGCAAAAGAGCCAATAGGCTTTAATCAGCCAGGATATAGAAAAGAGGGACCATCAACTTGCTCCCAATGCTCCTGGTTTGTGTCCAAATCGAGAATAGATCACTTATAATAGGTAGAAGGGGAGAATGAAAAAAGAAGTAAAAGATAGATTTATTAATCCATATATACTATCAAAAGTAGTAGAGGTAATGTTAATACATTCACCAGTTATCCGGGAAACTAGGGGGATAGCACTAAAATGGTTACGGGGTGGGAACCCACAACTGTAACTAAGTTGTTATAAACAATGGTCAGAAGAACTGACTTAATATTACTAATTCTGGGAATTTATCCAGACTATTAAGGGGTCTGGGAAGTGATCCAGACTATTAAGGGGTCTGGGAAGTGATCCAGACTTGATTCATGGGTCTGGGGAATTATCCAGACTTAAGAGATTTCAACTATGATGATTAATCTTGTGAGGTGAAGACTCAAGATAAGACAAGTCCAAAAATAAAGATGAATCTTTCGAGAGGTCTATAACGAAGACCCAATGATAAGATCAAAAACTCGATTTCTTAAGAGTCAAAACAAAACCCCAATAATAAGACTCAAAAATAAAGAACTGTCTTGAGTGAAGATCAAGACCCAAATTTAGGACTCAAAAATAAAAACGTCTTGAGTGAAGATCAAGAACAAAAATAAGAGGTTGTTTCAATGGCACTTGGTAGTGCAAAAGCCCTAGACCAAAAATTAAGACTCTTGAGTGAAGATCAAGACCAGAAATAAGAAAATTCCAGGGAACAATCTAGGACCCAAAAACAAAACCCTGTAAAAATGATTACAGGAATTAGTTTTGTGAATTTGTGAATTGAATTTATTTAAGGCATTTGAATATTAGTCAATTAATGAAAAGTGAGTTATTATTAAAATAAGAAAATAGGAGACCTTACCCTAACGATAAGGACGTCGGTGAGGGGTCTTGCTTAAATATGATTCAGGGATGAATTCAGAAGAAATCAAAGGGGTTGATGAATCTCATTGGAAACCTTGGGTAAGGACTGTAAACAAGGGAATGAGTGAATACTTTCCTGTATTACATATTTATTAAATATTAATTAGGATTTCAAAACCATGTTACATACCTGAGAGAATTTTGATACGTAAGTGTTTCCTACATTCATAAATACATCACTGTGTGTAAGGACTGGGACATCATTAATACTTTGATACTATACTTTAGTAAGTATTCATTCATCACATTAACATTAATAGCTACTTGTCATTATTAGAATAGAATTATAAAGAGCTACTGAAAATAGAAAGACTGTTTTAATTACCCATATAAAACCCAAGGTAAAAAATATACAAACAAAAAATAGTTTAATCATACGGTTTAACCTTAATAAGCAGAGTACTCACTTATTCTAATATTAGAATAAGTTTTCCATCTTGAAACCACTTTGGAACTAACTTATACCACACATGTATGTGTGAATTTAACCTGGACTCCACAATTACCACTACACACTTCCCCACTAAGCCTAAAAACCCCACCTTACTTTCGAAGGCATAATAAATGACAGAGCATAGACTTAGTTTTCCGAGGGATAGTTAGAGGATGATTTGGTATATTGGGAGTCAGGTGCCTAAGTACGTTAAACACCTTTACCATCATTAGAATGAATATTAGTATGTAGGTTCTATTTGTTACAGTGTTATACCTTTGTCAAACCTCACCATTAGATCAAGAATAGATAGGATAGGTACAGTAAGAACAGTAAGAATTAGAAAGTTAAGGACTCTTCTTAGCAGGATGGAAATGCAACAATAAATTAGTAATTTGGCATTGATAACAAATAGACATATTATAATATTTTTCGTCGAAGATTATCAGTAAATAAGAATTTTATAATTAGAATATAAAATAACATTATCAATTTGTTATTACACTTAATATTTACTTAACATTAGATTTGGTTATAACCAAAATTATTTTAAATATTGCGATCCCCAAAATTTTGGGAAATTTTATTTTGCTTAAGAGCAATTAGATAATACAATTAATAGTACAAAACTGAAAAGTGTACCTTATATTATTTAGTACATTACCACCCGGTGTCTTCGGTTGTTTTGAGAACTTCGGATGGAAAACGTCGGATGACTGCTGCATTGGTATCCAGAGAGATCATCTGAAATATGAAACTGACCTCCTCCTACTCCCTTGCAACATCGTCATAAACATGACAATGAGTCAAGGTTTGGAGGAAAATATATGTATGGCTATATAAGTTGCAATATAATGCTTGAATAGACATACTATATATTTTACTCTATATATATATATATATACCGCAAAAATCAGGCGAACCTAGAGCTAGGAGTAGTTACTCATATGAGAGCAATACCCTAGTACTTCAGGAATATAAAAACACAACGCAGTTTTTACGTTTTCTGTGTTATGGGATTAGGAATTAAAGGGCTTTTCTGACCATGGTTGGTGTGAGGCTGATTTATATCTTTTACGATACACTCGAAATGGTTGCCGAGTCTTTTAATCAGTCTTCTCAATGTTAAATCGGGGAGTAAATGGTTATCTTTAAGGGCTGTCGCTCCCAATACTACTGGGGCTAACATCATTTCTCCGGGGATTATTAGGAAATTTATTGGTGTGGTTGAATAATCACTATCCAAGAAGTGTAATGGAATGTTTATGTATGAATCTACGGAAACCGTGTGATCCTGTGTTAAGCCGCTGATGGCATTTATTCCAATGTCCTTAGAAGGTTTTATAAGGTGTTTCAGTTGTTGGGGAATGGCCTCATAGCTAATTAAGCTAATACTGGCTCCAGTGTCAACAATACATTGTTCAAAGTTAAGACTATTTTTTCCAAAAGCTACGGATATTGTTAACTGATTGGTGGTGAAACGTGTACAATTGACAGCTACAGTGCGTACATGACTGTGTAATTCTTTAGTAGATTCATGTATAGTTACAGGAAGTGCTTTGTGTGATTCGGTGTTTCTGTAGTCAGAAATTAAGGAAGAAGACGTTTCTTTGGGTTGTGAATTGTAAGTAAATGATTCCATGTTCATAAATGGAAAACAGAATGAGAAATCTGTGTTTGGCTTTTCTTCCACAGGTGGATTACTTACAACTGGTGAACTTAACGTCGTTAAAGAAGGGCTATATGGTTTTGGTAAAAGTCTTAAGTTAGATAAATTAGACGAAGACAAGAGTTAGTAAATTAGTATTAGTTACTAAGCGGTTAGTAAGAACAAAGATTAAAAACAAGAAATAAAGAACTGAAAATATGTTTGTTGTAATAAACCATCATTAGTAGACCCTGTTGGGTACATTATACTAGGAAGTGGGCAAATGCCACAAAAACACGAATTAGATCCAAATGTGAACGATCAGGGACATCGAGACACCTGAGTCGTGGATCGTAATGCCATCCTGTTAAAGAGGATTTTCTGGTAAAGAATCATCTAGCAGAAAATGTTCAGTGGAAGTAGTAATATATAAAACCTAGTTGAGTGTCTGAAGAGTTTGAATGATACCTTTTGTTGGAGAGAGATGAGGTGCTTAAAGACACTCATCCCTGTGAGGGACTCCAAAGGGACAAATATTGCTGCAACCCTCACAAAGGGAGAGTTGAACGATTGCTGCAGTAAGTCCAGTGCTCAAGATAATGATCTTAGATATGATATGGCTCCAGTAGAATGTAAGAGATTTCATTGGATTTATGAACCATTTCATATGGCAAAATCATATAAAGGGTCTTACTAACATAACTGAAAGAATTTTTTATAAAAAGTCTGATTATTTACAAGGGGAATTTTTATGAGAAAGATTGTGAAAAGGGTGACGACCGTTTAAAGAAGAGTTGTGATAGGTTATGTTCTTAGAAGAATGTAACTTTTTAGAAGTTGTATGAGTGGAACCTTAGAAGGGTAATTAGTATTTTGTGTATTCTTTACGACATGTTCGTGTTCGGGGATAGGTGAATGGGAAATTAAATTTTGTTATAAAAGAAAATCAGCACAACCTGAACAGCATCGACCAGGTGTATCGCCTGGTCTTATTATCAGAGATGCCAGTAAATTCTTCAACACCAACGGCATGTTTAAAGAAGGCTACTAAAAATGTAGTTCGCAGAGATTTGTGGCCACTCATGTCTCAGACTATGGTGAGCATGACTAGTCAGACGCTCTAGCCTGTAGGCAAACAAGCGAATACTCTCATTGTAACGGCGGGCAGATTGAAATGTATGCAATAGGGATTCCTTCCTTTTTCTCTCTTCCTCCTCATACCATTGGATGAGGGTCTCTCGAACAGAGAAATAATCTCTATCATCTTTGGTAACAAGATGATAGACATTAAGGAAGTGACCGTCATCTGCCGAGTAAATTTAACCATTTGTGATAGGCTGTGGGATAATGAAGTTGGCAGTAAGCTTCAAAATCCGTTAAATAAGTTAAGAAATTTTTAGTGTATATGTACCAGGGTCTACCCCTTTAAGATTATGTGAATTCCTGAGTAAGGAATTCAAGTGTAAGATGTCTTCTTCCATCCTATCGATTTTTTGTTTTATGATGGGGCCTGAGTACATATCAGTGTTTGTTTTCGTTCTTGAGTAAGAATTTTGGTACA